>BLKR01002726.1:0-117500 GCA_011170035.1 Teleogryllus occipitalis
AAACATTGAGAGGAATTATTTATTTATTTAATTTTATAATAAAATTGTTAACTTAAGCAAAAATACTAAACTTTTATTTTGGATTTAAATTTCTTAAAGAATTAAAATCATTCTCATCAGCTCTTATGCAATCTTTTAACAATTATCATTGTGTTTTCTTTTTGTTCTTGATATTTTTCAACACTTTTGAGCTAATTTTCTAAAAACTTTTATAGCCTTTTACAACATAAGCAAAAAAGTTCATTTTCAGAATATTATTTTCAAATCATTAGGATTGACGAAAAGGCTGTTGATAAAAATGATTAAAAATAATTAATCTAAAGTAATACTTACTAAAGCCAATGGAAAAGCAAATGCTCGAAAAGTGAAATTCCTCAGGCGCACTACATTTTCTTTGGCATTCAATAAAACTTCTGAATCTGTCATTTGTAAGAGATCATGAGCCAAACACAATGAAAAGTACCAACATTGCACCACCTAAATGACAAACAACAAATAAAGTATGAATATGGTTTCAGAAAATCTTATCTCTGAAGATTAATATTGTTACTTGAGTTACAACATTTTATAAAATCGAATTATAAAAACCAAAGAGTGAAAAATGCATACTTACAAAGTTCCAGCTGGTAAAAAAGCGGTATGAGAATTCAGCCATAACACGAATGTACTTGTATTTGTGCACGTGATTTCCCACATCAATCATAAATATCATATAATAGATCACAAACATATGATGAATTAAAGCACCAAGATGAAAGAATGTACTGAAGCGGTGTCCACGTATGGAGCCCAACCACTTTGACATTATTAAAGAAAAAAATATTTTTTTTTGAGACAAAAAATAAGTGACAAACTAGCCTGTATTTACAGTTTTTTCAGATATTTTTTCTGGTGTTTATTTATGAATATTCACTCAGAACAGGCACTATAAATTCCCAACTCCACTCTTGGATGTTCCCAGCTCAGGCAGCTGGCATAGACTGGCACCCCACATGCCTCTTTGCTGTTATAAGGAAGGTCAGGGTGATATTAAGGCTGTCACTTTCTACCAATCCCAGACAAGTCTTCAAAGCATGGGAGAAACTAACCAATCACAACACAGAATCCATATTTCATCACAACAAGAGGATAATAACAAACAAGTTCACCTTACCATATAAAGGCTGCAAGAAATTTTAAGTCTCAAGCTCTAAATGATATTTCTCGAAGGTAAATGACAAAAAAAGGGGAATAATAAATTGGATAAAAAATACAAATTGAATAGGGAAACATGAACACTAACTACAATAAAAAGCGCAAACTTTTTCAAGAAGCATTAAAAAATTGCATATTCAATAACATGAACACAAGAAATTATGAAATATTATTCAAATATTATTTTAAAAATTGTTTTTTAATTGAACTTTGAAATAGTTTATTTAATGTGTTATTAGACTGGTAATGTACATTTTGTGTAACTTACAGGTCTGAAGAGAGATCAATTAAGTCCAGAGGCATCAGCAAAGCTAAGGTAATGTAATAATTGACAAATTGATGCCATTCAGAGAATTAAATTAAATGTGGCTGAGAATTCAAGAACAAATGAATTCATTAGGAAATTAAACTTTCACCTGTGTTCCTTTATTTGGATCTGTTTCACAGCAGCCATTATTCAATTTTGGGGCCAGTAAAGTTAAAAATTGTTGTACCAAGAAATGTGAAGAGTTTCCAACCTTTCATCTTCAAGAGCACATCAATATTTTAAAAAATAATTTTGACTGTAATTCAGATCAAACATACATAAAAAGTTGTTTATATTAAAAATGATATGTCAATTTATATTTTCGAGATTAAATTTATCTTAAACATTTCACTTGTGCCACACATACTTACAGCTTAAAATATAATCTTTATCTTTATATCACTATTTTCTATTTTAATGTAATTGTCATTTAATAACAAGATCATTTTAAGGGTGAAATTTGCAGTGTGCAGGCATATTTCTGATGTTTGTCTCCCCAATAAGGTGCTCATGTGTGGTACCTAACATAAAAATAATCATTACTTTCAGTAGAGTTAATTTCATTTAGGCTGAGGGTGGTGAGTAGTATTAATAATTACCAAATGGCAAACAGCATTTTTGACCATTGATTCATGTTCAGTGACTCACAAAAAACATTGGAATACAAAGTTTTAAGTAAAAATGTTGGGGAAAAAAGTCAGTCCCAAAACTTGTGATAAATCCCTTTCAAAACCCAAATATCATGTGGGACATGAAATAATATGGACTAAATTGGATGAAATTTTTGGGAGCTAATTTCTTTTCACACATCAAACCAATGCACAGTGTGCACTCATCAATAGTGGTCCCAAGGGGCCAAGAAGGCCATGCAATATTACTAAATTTATTGAAAATAATTACCTAGATCTTTGATCTTATCACATCTAAGCCAGATTCTCATGAACATAATCATATTGTTATTTCATGCTAACAAATAAAAAAATTATGGTTTCAAAAATATTGATGAGGGTTTGAACTGAAATTGGCCCCTACCTAAAATACTTTCTGGATATGCCTGTGACACTCATTAAAATGCCAAAGTTGCCAAAGTAAGCACTACCTTTATAGAAGTAATACTTACTTCATAATATTACTTCATGGTACACCTTACGAAGTAATATTAAGAATATTGTGACATTAAAATAAGTTTCACTGAAAAAATGAAACTATAAACAACTGAAATAGGAAAATTGTGTCAAAATGAAAGATACTCAAACATTTCAAAATCTTCAACATATCGTTCATTGAGTGTCTTACCAAGGTTACAATCTTAGTGAATGGGAATTTGAAATAATAAAATCTCATTGCAGTTCCACTAGATATTTTGGTTTTTATTTGCATGCTGCCTGTTGATTGATACAAGGAAGTTTATTTTTAAAATAAATACACAAAAATTCAAAAAAAAAAGGTTTTTATTAACAAATTTCTGAGAAACTATCAAAAACATGTAACAGACCATACCCAGCAATAAATAAATGAATATGAGAAAACAAATGTTATTAACAATGAAAAAGTACAGAGGTATGAAACATGATTCATAAATAATTACCTAGGACAGTAAACAGGAGGAAGCAGTTCACTGAATCTTTCTCTTTGCAGAACAGATATCAGGCATAGTGTTCTCTGTAAAAGGAGAAATAAATTAATGTCCTGCATAATCTGAATAAATTAAGCAATATATATATATTATATATATATATATATATATATATATATATATATATATATATATATATATATATATATATATATATATATATATATATACATAGATATAGATATATATAGATATATTGTATTTAAAAAATCAGCCACATGCATATGGTCCGTATAATGAGTTAGTTCATGTATTCATTTTAATGCAATTACTAGTTGTCGTTTTAAGGTAGTGACCCTTTGATGTCAAGTTATATAATTATCTGGGTTCTTAACATGGCAGTAGCCAAGGAGGGGCAGGTGGCAACTGCTCTCCTCCTAAATAATGGAATTTCTCTCCCCTTTCCTATTACAGAAAAAACCCACTTTTACACTTTTCATGGGGCCATAGGGAAAACGGTGTATTATGGGAAGTGTAAATATGAACGAATGTTGTTTTTTCCTTGAAAACTATGAATATAATATATTTAGACACAAAAAATAAGCATTATAATATGCTTCAATATGCAGAATTTGGTACATAATAAACAATATTACAGGGTCAAATAGAAATCTGGCCCAAATGTGGAACATCGGAAATCGCAGGCGTATTTACACCAAACGTAGTAAATTTTTAAACGCCATAACGAAATTTCCACGTGTCCTCGCCATCCACTGATGGAAGCCATTGAAGCAACAATGTATTTATTGTTGGACGAAGAGAGGGCAATGGTATTACTACTATTAGAAAAAAAACCGCGAAGTTTACATATTCCTCAACTCAATAAAAAGTTCGTTTTGACAGTTCGTAATGATTTCCGACCAGTATATTCAGAAATATTGGATTTCAGAAATAATGGAAAGTGGGTTCATGAAACGAATTTAGTCAAAAACAAATGGAGAATCCCATACTTTGAGCTATTAAAGAATGGGGAAAAATACGTTTATTTTAGAATAAGAAAGGGTGAAATTGTGAAGGAGAATGATATAAAATAAACAAATGATCGAGAGGCTACCTGTCTTATATTCTTCTAGCAAAGCACGTTGGTCGTTTTGTCTTCCTTTTTATATAATATCGCTGTAATGTCATGAAATGAAAATGTAAATAAGCTGCTTAATAATGATTTTCACTGTATTTAAATCGTTTAGTCATGTATCATTTCATAAAACTACAATATCGCACCATTTCAATAGTCTTACGGCCAGAAGCGGGAAAGTGCAGTGAGCGCATTGTGCGCGGCGCGAAATACTTTCCAGACGGTTTTGCGGTTAACAGACTGTTGTTAATTGCGGGAAAATTTAAACTATACTAACGTAAAAGCGGAGTATTTAACATTGTTAGTATACGAAAACGGATGGGACCGACAAGAAATGCAGAAAATGCCAGGAAATTACGGGAATGTAAAAACTGGGTTTTACTGTATACTACAAAATATGTTTTATACATTTTTTGAAATTCTTTAAAAATTAGTTCCAAGGCAACATTTATCTTGCTTCATCATGCACCCCATGTAGTGTAGAGCAGACATTCACCATTTTGTATAAGGTAAAACACTAATTACTATAATCAACAGTGATTAGAGAACAACACAATAGATAATGATTATTGAGGAAACATAGGATAAATGAATCAGCAAAGGAGGAAGAATATAAAAATGGATTCTTTAACAGACTACTTTTAGAAAATCCTCAGAAACTTGTGAGAGATTAAAAATGTTTCTTAATTTATATTAAAAAACATTTTGCTTGTAAAAATTTAATATTATAAAAAGGGAAATGTCTGTTATTAATCTTTATATATTAACTATTCCTTCATTTTAAGAAAGTGAAAGCTCATTTTCAATAATTTCATATTAATTATGATTTTGATTGTTAGAAAAACTTAGTTTTAATGCTATCAATTTTTAATTTTTTCCTATTTGCTTCTTTAAATTTAAGTTCTAATTTATTGTGTTTATTTAATAATTATGTTAATTATTATTTTTCTATTGCTGCTGCCCCATTTACCTCTACTGATTACAATCTTTTCTATGTCTATGGTTATTTATCAATAAAAATAATTTGCAGAAATAAACTATTCAGATTGCTCTTTTAAAGAAGCCCAGATAACATTAGGAATGGAGGCATAAGGAGAGCAGTGAAAAATGCAAAGGGAATAAAGTCTGTTGCTCTCAACTAATTTTGGAAATTTCTCAATTGTTTTTATCAAGACTTCACAATTTATTTCGTAATTCACAGTGAATTTAAAACAGATTTTAAAAACATTGAAAGAGCTAATTAGTGGCAATTCTTTTACAATTCAAACTTTTCGTTGATAATTACACATAAATGAAAAAGAATTGGCATTATAATTCCACCCACTAAAACTGCACTAGCACTTCTTCAGATGGATTTGAAACTTTTTGAAAATAGAGTTTTGAAAAAAGAGTTTTATAATGAGAGCCCAAATATTTGGCAAAATACTTTTTCCTTCTAATGTAAGACTTTTAGCAACAAGAATCATTTCATTTTTCTTCTGGTGTATTTTTAGAAGATTTTCATTTTGCTGTTTTCTACATGCGTCTTCATTATCAAGTGTAGAATTTTGTGAATTAAATGTGAGGTACATTGAAACTGAACATTTCAAAATGATAACTAAAAAGTCTATGAATAAGTCTGTAATTTGAATTGTATTGAACTACCTGATGAAATTCGGAAAGAGAAAATTATTAAAAGTACTTACCCCAAATTTTCATGGAGAGGCCTTCTCCACAAAGGTAACACACCACAATAAGAATATATGAAAATATAATGTGTACAACTCGTTGGGACCAATCGAGAATATAAAAAATAGGATAAAGCCATACACCATGTTGGAAATAAGTTCCTAAATAGCTAAAAAACAACAAACAAACATAAATGAAGGAAAATAGAAACAGAGGAGTAAAATAAAAAATAAAAGAAAGAGATACAAATAAAACACAAACTAATCAGCTCACATATCTGTTTCCAGTAATTTTCTACATCAGAAAACAATAAATCTTGAAAGCCTGATTCAAACATTAAGACCGTAGATATAATATTAGAAAAGGATAAATATATATTTTCATCATGTTCTGCCAATTCCCCTTATTTTCAGTAATACAGCATGTTATTATTGCCTACCAGCATTTTATTTTTATTCTGTAGAAATAGCTCTAGGCTTTTTAGGAAAATTGATAATTTCAACACATGAAGTGATATCAAAAATGTGTTCCATAATGTGAAAACAGTTGTAAATTTAGCACAATTTTAAGTAAATATGAATCTAAATAACTGGAATTCCATGTAACAATACAATCGTATTGACAACATAATACTTATACCAAATTGCGTCAGTTAGATAATGCACTTATTGTCTTTCATTGATTTCACAAAAACATTACCATCATCCTAAAGGCACTGTATTGTCAATATATTATTGCTTACCATGAAAAGTAGAGACTGGCAAATACAGTTATACCAAGGATTGCTGTGCGTCTTGATTCAGGATGAGAGTAGCCATGGCAAGTGGTTGCAATCTCTACTAATACCAAAATTGCAATGTTGGTATGAATAGCATGGTTGCACCATGAAGGCACAACAAGTTCAGCCTCAGTAGGGTAGACAAAAGATCGATCAAAATTATAAAATCCCCAAAACATGACAGACACAGTCTGTAAAAATCAGAAGATAGTGGTTTATTTAGTTGGTTTTGAACAATAATTTGAAAGTAAGAAAAAATATTAAAAACTTCTTTTGAATTTACACTTATTAAAAACTCAATTCTTATCTAGTCTTTTAAAATTATAATTATTTTTACAGTTTTTTCTCAATATTTTTGAAAAAAAAAAGAAACGTTCATTTTATTTATTAACTTTGTTAAAGTTTTGCTATATAAGAAAAATAATTAAAAATTCTATGTTTACAATATTATCATGCTATTATTTATAGGTCTGACTGAAAATAATAAAAAAATATTAATTTGAAATAATACTTACTAAAGCTAATGGAAAGGCAAAAGCTCGGAAAGTGAAATTCCTCAGCCGCACTACATTTTCTTTGGTCTTCAGTAAAACTTGTGAATCAGTCATTTGGAGGAGGTCATGAGCCAAACATAGAGAAAAATACCAAAATTGCACCATCTAAATCCAAACAAAAAATTGTTGAAAATTGTGTCAGATAATCTACTCTGAATATAAACATTACTTTTTGAGTAACAATATTTAATAAAACATAATCCTAAAAACAGAAGAGTGAAAAATGCATACTTACAAAGTTCCAACAAGTGAAAAAGCGGTATGAGAATTCAGCCATAACACGAATATACTGGTACTTGTGAATATGATTTCCAACATCAATCATGAAGTTCATGTAATAAATAACAAACATATGATGTACTAATGCTCCAAGATGAAAGAATGTGCTGAAGCGGTGTCCACGTATGGAGCCCAACCATTTCGCCATTGTTCAAGAAAATTTCTATTTTTTTGAGACAAATATTCCTGAGAATAATTTTCAATCTAGCCTTTTTTGCAATTATTTTTTCAGATGAAATTTTTTCTCTTGAGTTTATGTACATTCACTAAAAAGAGGCACTACAAATTTCCTACTTCACTCTTAGATGATTCCAGCTCAGGCTGCTGGGACAGACTGACATCCCACATGTCAATTTGCTGATATAAGACAGATCAGGGTGATATTGAGGCTGCCTCTTTCCACCAATCACAGACAAGTAAGCAAAGCATTGGGGCAACTGGCCAATCACAATTCAGGTTCCACACTCACTGCTCAATAATATGACAAAAACAAACAAGTTCACCTTCCCAGACACAGGCTGCAAAAAATTATAACTAATAAGTTCTAAATAACCCCTGAGGGTGCACAAAAAGGAGGGACATTTAGTTGGATAAAAATATAAATTGAATAGGGTAACATGAACACTAACTACAATAAAAACAAACAAAATTTTTCATGAAACATTTATTGTGTTCAATAATATGAACAATAGAAATTATCATATAGGCCAGCTGTTTGACAACCAGTAACACAAGGAACATACAACTAGTTATTCACCCCAGTTTTCACACTTGGTACTGAGTTTAATCTTGTGACCAAGGGCAAACAAAGAAAAAACAAAAACATGCGACCTCCGGGGGAAAGGGTTATCATACAAGGATGCCATTCCCCCTCAGCTGTCTCTGTCTGTGCTGATGCTGCTGGCCACGCATGTCTGAACACAGCCCTACTCTTTGCAGAGCCCTTTGATATGTCAGAGACGGTCGCCAGGACTCTGCCTTCTCAGGCAAGAAAAATATTGAGCAAACTCTAAATCTACTCTACATTAAAACCAGCTAAAAGAGCAGCCAGCTTACGCTCTCGTCCATTCCAGGACGTGACACCTTATGCAACTGGTGAAGAGATCCGGAGCAAAGACCCGGAGGCACTGAAAGGGGGAAAGGGGCTGGGCGAGGGGGAGGGGGGCACACTTATCACCACAAGTGTGTCCACACAACAGATGCACACCAAACAAAACGGACATTCCAGTTTTTGAAAACAGGAGGGCCATTTCTTTGAGGAATGATTGAGATGAATTACCGAATTGAAAGAGGTTTAATTACACACCACTACAATACGTAAATGGCTACAATGGAATGTCCTAAAAGAAGAATAATCATCACTAAGGGTATTACTACGTACTCTCAGTCTTGTGACCCTGTTTTTAAACAAAACATTTATATACTTATCAATAAACATTATTTAACAGAGTGTAATATTATTTTGTGTTACTGGAGAAACGTTCACTCATCACACATAATTTTCTCCCACAGCATTTTGACTAGAACGTAGTTAATAATAAAAATTGTTCCAAAAAGTCTTTTTCTTGATGACCTTCAGAAACATTAGCACCAACCCACATGACATGTCATTACTTCTATTCAAGTGTCAACATCACATGTTTCTTTCTTTTTCGTTATTGTGATGTCCTCACCCTAACCAACAACCAATCCCGTAAGGTGACACGTCTCAGATGAGACAATTCAGCAGTCAGAGGATTTAAAACAGAGAACTTTTTACAGCTAAAATGGAAATTTGAGAAAGCGAACCATCTGGTTAAAACCGAGTGGCTGGCCTTGAAAAAACGGCCCCCGGCTTGCGCACGGGACCCTGAACCACAGTCGAATAAAACTGCTCATTTCTCACCCATTAAAACGTTGAAGACATGCTCTGGTGGATGGGAGTCCACCATGATATGTCAACCGAGCTTCGTGCAGAAGATTGTGCAGTGCGAGAACCAAAGCTCGGCTGATTCACTGGAAAGGAGGCAACGATCTCCACTCGTGCACACACAACCAGCCTCCCAACTTTGTACTGCCAACGCCAGCGCCCTACACGATTCGAGCTTAGTGCAGCTAAAGCAGCCTCAGGCGATGCGGGCACGCTTTAAAGAAGGACCGTCGCGAGCGATCTACGTTCGCGAAGAAAAACTTGGCTAGCACGTAGTATAAGCGAACAACTTCGTTGTTCTCACGCAGTCCGCATCGCTAAGAGGAAAACTACGAGGGCGGGCAAAGCGACAACGGCCGAAACGGCACATGCCGACTGGCCTGAACACCCAAAATCTGCGAAAAATCCGCCTACGAATTCGAACTTGCTGTGACGATAAAAAATATAACAAAAACAAAACACTAACTCATCTACACTAAACAAAAGTAAAAAAATTAAAAATCGACACATGCCTCAGGAGAGAATGCATTTACAAGAAAAGATTCACACAACGCTACTTATCCAGAGCCCTACTCAACTCGGAAAAGCTGTTTCGAGTGCTGGCCGGGGCGTGGGGGCCCCGGGACTACGAGAAGAATCGCACCGGAGCGCGATAGGATACGGAGAAGAAGAGCGGAAACACAACGCCTAGGCCCCTCTAGGCCTACGCTACGACGGAGGGAAGAGACCCAGGGGGCGGAGCCGGGGGGAGGGGTGGAGGGGGGCAAGAACTCCGCCTCGGAACATAGATGCGTTGCTGACATGCAAATGCATTGACAAGTCCAACACTATAGAAGATTCTCTTAAAAACTAAATAACATGTTGGAGAACTGAGAATGCGGCCGCCGGGGCGCCGAGTCGGGCGGAGAAGCGCCGCCCCCGCCCCCGGCCGCGCAGCGCCCGCGTCGTCCCGCGCTGCCCCGCGCCGCCCGCGGGCGATGGGCGGGGCGGCGGCGACGGCGGCGGTAGCGGCGGCGGCGGCGGGCAGGGCGGCCAAACCGGGACCGGGCTTCACATCATGGAGCCGCCGGACACGAAGGTGGAGGAGAGCGGTTGCGTGTAGGGCAGGCTGGGCCCGGGCAGCTTGCCGCCGCCGGCCGCGCCGGCGCCCACGCCGCCCTGCTTGCCCCCGCCGCCGCCGCCGCCCCCGCCCCCGCCGCCCGCGCCGCCGCCGCCGCTGCCGAAGCCCGGCCCACGAGGCTTCTTCCAGTAGGGGGCGGGCCGCGGCCGGGACTTGCCGCCGTTCGCCATGCGGTCCTTGTGCTTGCGAGAGCCCAGGTGCTGCGGACAGACATCACACCGCGCGTCAGGCGCTTTCAACGACGTAACAGTGAACGACTCCCAGGAGGAGGACCGGATTTATGAACAAAGGGGCGCTCGTATGTGGACGGGCTATGGTAGCTCGACGGCAAAATGGTTGCCGACATTTTCAGCACTAGCGCTTTAGATTTTCGCTTTTTTTGACATGTAGCTGGGTCGAATTCAACCTCTGGTGAAGAATCCTAGCGGTCGCTGCTCTCATCAATAGTTTTTCGTAGATTCTCCGATCAGTACCAGGCGAATGCCGGAGAAGTACCTTGAGAAATTCGCCACGAACCGTGCGCGAGCGCTCCTTCCCCATCCTTGTCTCCTCCTCTCCCCCTACACGCATAACACTATCACTCATGATCAGTGCCAGATTACCGAACAGGCTGAGTAGGCTGCAGCCTGGGGCAGACAATTTTGGGGGACGGACGAATTTCAGCGGATGCATGAACTTTTGAATGCTTTTATAGAAATATTCCATATTTGTAACAAAAGAAAATGTTAATTAAGCATATATATATATATATATATATATATATATATATATATATATATATATCCATTGCTATATACAGATAAAATGAATACAAAAGTATCGTGTATTTATTAAATCAGTATCGTGGTGAGAACTATTTATACGTATAGGTATAATCAGGTATAATCATTTATATCATATAATTATAGGTATAATCATTTCTGGCGCAACGCGACGGAACGGCGTTCCGGTACCTCCGGAATAATTATTAAATTATAATATAAATATTCAACTATTTCTATTAATCAATAATTTGGGGGGCGCGTTCCGGAACCTAAAATTTTATAAATCAAGCACTGTTTATAATCTATACGCACACAATATTTGCGTCGGTTATAAATATTGTAAAACAATTTTTTTATTCAACATATTATAAATAGCTTTAATGTTAAAAAAATTAAAAGGGCGCTAAAACATTTGACAGCCTAGGGCACACATAAGTTAAAAGTCAGGCACTGCTCATGATAGGGAGATAAGTCGGAAGCTTAGAGCTTGTCCCGGCTGGGACGGTGCCCCGCTAGGAAAGATATCCAGGGGGAGAAACCCTGCTAGCTTACATGTATGACGGCGTCGGATCTCACGTTTCAATGTGGAATAACATAGCTTCTCCCGTCTAACAGGACATACACTGAGAATGACGATTGTGGAAACAATAACCACTCACACATGAAAATTAAAGTTATTCCGTTACGTTCGCGACCAGTAATTCCAAACTCAGGTGTCTGTGAAAACCTCCAGTAGAGATAAACACGAGACCAACAAACGCTCCTGGGTAAAACTATCATTTATCTCGAATGTTTATGGGGCTCTTTTAATCAACTCCGTCTCTATCTGCTCGTCAAAACGTATTTGGAGCAGGCGGAAATTCTCCCATCGCATTAGAAAATCCTGTTAAGGCCGGATTAACATCATAAGGGGTATAATCATGACTAAACTAAGGAGACACGTAAAATATTGGGCTGCTAACATTAAATCAAAATTAATCTGAAAATAACGATTACCTTTGCAATTTAAAAATGTATTTAAACTATTTTTACACTTTATTTCCTAAAATGAAAAGAATTATTAGGGTCCCTAGCACCAACTTCCCCTTATGCATTAATCCACCCTCGCCTGTCGCCTTCGCATCCTGTCCACTGGTGGCCCTGTCTCCTCCCCAGCGCAAGGCCTCCTGGAAGTCCTCCGTTGGAAACCGTCAGCTGCCCCGTGACCGCTGTCGCGCCGCGGGCCAATTGCGTAACGGGGGCGCGTTGCGTAACCGGAGCCGGCAGGCCCAGCCCTGGCGGAGGCGGAGATGGCAATCCGGCCAGCGGCGAGTCCGGGGAGGTCTCTCTTCACGCATTGGTATCGGGGCCGATAAATTCTTACGTACACGCGTAGGGGTCGTCTATAAACTACGAACCGCTAAAGAGGAGGGAGGGAGTTTGAGGCAGCGGTACGCTGTTACATAGGGGTAAGCTTACAAGCTGTTACAAGGGGTGTTAGCTTAGTGTTAAGTAACACACACACACACACACACACACACACACACACACGCGCGCGCGCGCGCGCACACACACACACATACACACACGCACGCACGCACACGCACACACACGCGCGCGCGCGCGCGCACACACACACACACACACACACACACACACACACACACACACACACACACACACACACATATATATATATATATTCAGTAATTATTTTTAATTTTAAATAAATTAATAGTGATTATGAATAAATTGTTACAACATATTGAATTTTTTATAAATAGCATATTGGATTATGTTCGTTAGATCACGAAGAAAACGTCCAAAACTGATCTACAGTGTATTCTACAATTCAGTTAAATTGGCACAACAGACCCTCGCCCATGTGTCATCCACGACGGCGTCTGCACGGCTCGACAGACATTTTCACGACTGAGCGTCCTTCTTTCACTCAAAAATTGTTCCCAATCTTCTTGTTAAGTAGAGTCAGCATCGCCAACTAATTCTGACTTTAATTATCATGCATTGGAATATGTAAAACAATACAATTCATAGAAATTGTTTTACTGTGATATATTTCATTTTTTCTTCTTGTTAATGTGATGGGGGTGCAAACTGTACGTAATTGTTTAGGGGGGATTCATGCTTGCGAATACGGATGCGTCACAATAGGGAGAGGGGGGATTCAAAATGTGCTTTACGTAATTTGTGGACGGTCCCTTTCGGACTCCGCCGGAAAGGGGGAGGGGCTTTCCAATATTTTTAAACAGAATTTTACAATAGTGCACAAATATTAAAAATAGTTTAATATTAGAGTTTGGAATTGTAACGTTTATAGTTTATTTTCTTATTCAACTAATTTCTTCTGCTCGGGTTTTTAATATTAATAAGCATGACCCATAATTCCGTCATGCTTAGGACTTCTCAAGACAGATATATGGCCATGATTGGCATCCAACAACGAAATTCAAGGGAGGGGGTACTAATAAACACCAACACGTTAGAGCACAGTTATACGTTGTGATTCATCAAGAACTGAAATATTCTTCAAGTTACGGGGAGTGATCTAGGACCCCAAATTTACGTTTTATTTCAATAATGGATTCCGTATATCTTTATTCCGTTACCATGTGTGCTACAATTATTTTGTCACAATGTATTGTGAGAACATCAAACAAGCTTTTACAAACATTTTATGTTTACTCATACTATTTATATTTTCAGAATTTTAATAAGTTTATCTTCGGGCGTTAACTTCCTTGTATAACCAGGTTCCAGTGGCTAAAAATAGTGTTGTTTATTGGCAATAGACAAGTGGAGATCGACTAGTTAGTGAATCATTTCTTCAATACTCTAGTGTTCAAGTATCTACGAGTATACTGAACACATATACAGCGGCGCACCCAAGAGAGAACTCATGGGGCTTCACCTCCTCTCAGAAGCCAATGATAAATATACAAAAATATTGCTTTTACTAATTTTGTCAACTAATGAAAGACACTCACACACTAATGAAAGGTCACCGCCACCTCCCGGGGGAAAATATGCCCTACACTTATGGGACTAAGGATCTCAGTAGTTGACGCGCCCAGAATCACTAGCAACTAACCAACAACCTCCCCACCCCCACCGAGAAAAATCCTGGGTGCACCTCTGGAATAAATACATCCTTATAATTTCTTTACTTGAAATATTACACGAATACACACGCACGCATAGCCAAACTAATCCTAAAATAAATAACATGTATTATATAATCATTAATGCGAACTGTCTGATATTGAATGCATTGGTTAAGATAGGAAGTATCATTAAAAAACCTTCTTTGTTCAACAAAAGAAGCGTAATAAAAACACGATTACATCACATGTTTTACAATGAAACGTATAAAAAACCTGTAGCATGAGAACACTTTTTAAAATTCAGCTCCACACGTACTAGATACACATAGAGATTTTTTCTCAATTCACTGAAACCAGCAACGATTGCTGATGTGGAGTCGACATCTATCGTGAGTGCTGATGACTGGGACATAGCGAGTTAAACTTCGACTGGGTGCTGGAAATTTGCTTTATATGCATTAGTGAGATGTTGGCGTCTGTCCGATTTTGAATTCGTAGATCGGGTGATCTGAGCAGCTGTTCCCAGAGACTGCGGAAACTTATCAGGAGAAGGTTTTCGAATTTTCAGATTATTCTCCCTTCCCCAGAACCGGGTGGTGGGGTGTTGGGGAAGAACAGCTTCGTGAAAATCAAAATAATTCCTTAAGATGAGTTTTCTCGAGTAAAAAAAATCATGCTCTTATTGGCCTTTTGGAACTTTCTAGTCATATAATGGAATCTGATCTTATTTCACAATAGCGAGGGGGAAAGGCTTATTGCTTCTACCTTTGAAATGTATTTACTTGTCAAACGAATTAAGAAACATTATCGCAGGAATTACCCAATGTACGTTTTGCTCGCAGTCAAATATGGAAGAAAAACAAAAAATCAGGGTATAAACATCAAATACTTTCTTAAAAGTAATTACCAAAAATTAATAGAGCCCGCTTCCATGAGCCCTGGTAGTTTCCGAGGATTGCTTGATTACTTCTAGATGAATTTATTTTTTAAAATTTATTTTACGTAAAAAGCAGTTAAAACTGTGTGACGTGATATGGGGAGAAGTGAATTCTGTGCACGTTTTCAAAATTCTGTGATCCCTACCCTAAGCTATATACTACTTGAATTTTGAATACAGAAAGAAAATGAGCGTATTTTGCAAGGATTGTTCACAAAATATTCGCTCCTATGTAATAAATTCTCTTTTCAAGGGAAAGTCAGCAATAAATTTGGGCTCTCATCATGTCATTCGTCAAGGAATAATACTTCCTGCCGCGACAACATGGAGAACGATAATTTGAATAACTATATTTCCCACTGAATTCTAGAATACGTGCACAGATAATGAAGTTACATTATGTTCAGAAGCAAAACAAGGGGCCATTCAGCATTTGCTCAAATGATCAGGGAAATTGGACGAAAAACGTGATCGAGATGGGGGTCATTGACCCAGAGGCTGCGGTACAAACTTTTTACATACTTTTTAGAATTATATAGTCCAAACGGCAAACAATATATTAAATATCACTGTTAAAATCAATGTTACTTTCCTTGTGATGCTCAGTATAGTCTCTAATTGTATAGAAATAGTTACGTAGCAGAATCGATTTCACTTGGGATTTAAACTTTTCTATCGAATTTAATCGTTTAATGTCATTTGGCAAAGTGTTGTAAAATGTACATGTATTGTATGTGATTTTTTTGTAGTAATCTGTTGATTCTGTCATCTGATGAATATGATTACTAAGTCGAGTGTTATAGACATTGGCGTTTACTGAAAATATATTTCCGCCCTTAAGCAAGTCATTTTTGACAAAACCCACTGATTTGTAAGTCAACAGACAAGGTAATGGTAAAATTCCTAGATTAATAAAGAGGCTTGCAAGAATCACAGAAGAATTTTGGAGCAGCATGCTATGAATCCTTTGGCCTTTCAGGGATACTGATTTTAGTTATTAACGGCATTAGGCAGGTAAACAGCAAATAACGAACCTCGCCTGCTATTTGTTATCGGATGTGTGCCGTTCAATACTTTTCCTCATACCATCTTCTTCTACTGAGTACTATAAACAAGAGGTAAGGTTTCTGCCAATAAATTCAGTATTCAGATATTTATGTAGTCAAAAATAATAAAAAACTGTATGTGATGTATGGGGAGAAATTCATCTGCGCACGCTTTCTTGACTTTCGGAATCGTTTCCCAACAATTTAACTATTAATATTTGAAATATGAAAAAAGTTTAAACAATATTATTATTATTATTATTAATAATAATAATGATAATAATAATAATAATAATAATACTTTATTTCGTAACTATAGACAGTATATTCACGTTCTATATAACTGTATCAACAATGCACGATAAGTATTTCAGCTGTTATTATAATTATTAGCTTGTATTAACGCGAAGCAACGGCGGTCGACATTATCGCCTGTTGTCAGTGCAGCGTTACAACGACTATTGTTGCAACAAGCAACTGGATTTTTCAACAACAACTTTTTCTTAATTTAGCAACTGGATTTTTCCACTTCCTTGTTTTCAGGGTCCGGAAAAGAATTTTTTCTGTCGAAAATTCGCCGTTTTTTCGTATATCTATATCTATATCTATATATATATATATATATATATATATATATATATATATATATATATATATATATATATATATATATGAATTTATGACAACGCTAAAAGCTATTAAAGACAATATAATATAAAAAAGGACGTAAAGAAACAGTAGATTGTCAGAGAAGAGTTTTCTTCTGGTTAAAACTACGCGGTATAGTGGATCAGAACAACAATGTTTTTTAGATCAGATGTGATTGAGATACTGTGGCGAGCGCATCGTGTTTTTTGGTTATAGGGATGTATATCTGGTGCGATGATCTTGAGTTGCCGTAGTAATTGCATCGCGTGTTATTTTGATTGTTGAATCAAAAACTTCATGAGATGAGACTGATACCGCGGGGAACATTTATATAATTTCGCGTTTTAGTGTCGAAGTTTTAATTTTTTTTTAAATTTGAAATGGTGGAATGTGGACAGCAGTGGCAGCCATTCGTCGTACAGCAAAAAGGGAAGTTTAAAAAAAAATTTTTTGTTTTCCATCATCAAAAAAGGTACAGCTAGGCCAAGACTGTTCGTTTTAAGATCCTAGGAAAAAGACATGGTCATTTTTTTCAAATTACGTAAACTGGTAGAGTGCTCTTGAGTGAATGTTGGTAATATTTAATTGTGTGAGTGTTGAAAGCAAAGATGTATTGTTAAATATTAGTTTCAAGTTCATTTTTCAAAAGAGTATTTTATGTGATTGTTTTGTTTATGTATGCATATGTGTTTTGATGTCATAAGCGAGGTAGAATTCGCTTATGATTTATTGTCAACAAGAGCAAGGAATAAACAAATCCGATATTCTTATACGGTTTTATGACAGATTCCATGGAGTTGTTGTTATTATTATTATTATTATTATTATTATTATTATTATTATTATTATTATTAGACAGCAACAACCTAAATGATTGGGGATAATTAAAATATATACATCTTCCTGAAGTAATGGTAATATTGTTCTCGATTTCCTGTATAGAATTGTAATAATAGTAAATAAATCGTAAGAATAGTAAATTCGTTGGAATGGTATATCACAACCCGTATTAGGAAGGCAAGGATTTAGATGTTATAAAAGTAATTTATTTGTATTTGCAAAGAAAGGGAGAAAAGTGGTGTGTGTGTGTGTGTGTGTGTGTGTGTGTGTGTGTGTGTGTGTGTGTGTGTGTGTGTGTGTGTGTGGAGAAGAAACCATGACACTTTCTTTTCAAGATTCGAATGACTGCATCCAAGCACATTTCAAATTACATTGGAGAGATACCGCCTCAAATGAAGCGAAAGTTTCGCAATTACCGAGTGGTTCGAAAATGGAACCAGCACCACTTTCTATACCGTTCTTTGCTACATACGTCAAAAAAATTTAAAGCAAAAATTTAGAGCTGTTTCTGAGAAAATAATTGATTAAAATTTAAAAATTGCCTATGTTTGACACCAAATTACGCAAAATATTCATATTTTCGAAAAATTGAACATGACCTTATCATCTCGATCCTCACACCTCCCACTCCCAACCGCCATATCCATCTATAAAAGTATCATTAGACCACTCCTCCTTTACGCCTGTCCAGTTTGGATCTCCGCTGCAAGAACAAACCTAAACAAGCTCCAAATAGTCCAAAACCAGTTTTTTAGAACTATCACAAATGCTCCTTGGTTTGTCTCAAACTCACAGCTCCACAAAGAATTTCAAATTGATTCCATAACACACCATATGACATATCTCTCAACCCAGTTCTATCACTCCATACCTCAAATTCCACACCTAGACACCTTCAGACTCCGGAAAACTCCTCATAGAACCCGATTAAAAAATAGATATCTATACCAGGCATTCCTAACCAAATTTGCCGAAATAGATTGTATTTTAGAATGAAAGCCTTCAATGCATATGTAAAGTCTTATATGTACTGAACTATGTATGATCTGTAAAAATAACATAAATAAAAAAAATGACCTTATCATCAATTTTACATGACATGGTCTGCTTTTGATGAACTCATTTCAATATGAAGAAACATTATATTTTCATAATTGTATATGTAGGAAGACGCCGAAAAAGTTTTGAATTTTTGTAATTTTCAAAAAATCAGGCATTTCAATGAAAATCAGACATCCACTATTGTCTTAAGCGAGTCTTTTATGCTATCCGACAACAAAATTTAATCATAAAATTTGGTGCCCTTTTGTGAAAATTTGAAAATTGTCCCAGAAGCTTCATCTACAATACCCCTCAAAATTAAAATATCGGTTCAAATTCAGGAGGCCGCGACATCAGCAAGATCGATTAGGAAATATCAATTTTGGAGAAAATTGGCTGAACGATTTCGGCGCTAGCATTGTTCACAGACGGACGGACTGATGATTTTTCGGTATCAAGGATCCACAAAACGGATTCTGGCTACCTCACGGTTTAGAGGATTTTTTCTACATTTTGAAACTGAATTTATCCACTTTTTCGTTACCACAGAGACCGGCAATACGAGTTTTTCTGGCGAAAATTCACTATTTTCACATAGCATTATACAAATGACTCTAATGTAAAAATAATAAGAAATTCAGTAATCCGATCGGCTCATCTTGTTAGTTTAGCATTTTTTCATAGATCACGTCCCGGAATTTCCAGAACTGGTAACCTAAGTTAACAAACATTACATTAGCGTTGAGGTGTGGAAAATGTTGTTTGGTGTTGCCTTAGCCCGTTCCATTACAAGTTCAAAGATTTTCATTTGCATAATTAGAGCAGCATAATGGAAGTCAAATTGACCCCGCGGCCCCACTTGCGAGTCAATTGAACGTTATCTGACGCGCAACTTAAGATGCTATGGGCCCAAAGTGCTTTCTGAAGAACATATTCGAATTTCTAATATTATTTTTCTATATTATTTAAGGGATGAGTTTGACATTGAGAACATGATGCGTTAAGCTCAAGGAGACATACAAAAAAGCAGAATTAAAGTTCTATTTCCGCAAAACAAAATATCCGACAGTGGGAGAGAAAAAAGTAAACTTTTACCAATAAGTGGAGATCAGATAGAAGTATGACATGAGTTTAATTATTTGGGAGGAATTATAAGCGAAGAAAGAATTCCAGAGCATATCCTTTTCCGAGGATAACACAAGGTCGACAAGCCATTAGACATTTAAACTCGCTGCTCTGGGGAAAAGAAGTATTCAGGTCTACTAAGAAAATACGTTTTTACACTGTAGTTCAAACGATAGCACTTTATAGCCCAAAAACATGGCAGTTAACGAAAAAAGACAAATTTATTTTTTGAGAAATTGTGGAATATCTAAAATGCAACACATTAGAAATGAAATTGTTAAGCCAATTCAGCACAAATTCGAGTTCATACAAATAACAGTTATAGTAGAAAATGGTTTGGTCACATGAAAAGATCTGATTATGGGAGATGGCCCAGAAAGGTTTGTGAGTGTTTCTGTTAGAAGAAAAAGAGGTAGACACAGAGAGGAGTGGCAGAATCAGGTTTTTAAAGATATGCAACGAAGAGGTCCACAAAAGGGTCCACATAAACATACAAAGAGGTCCACATAAACAATAATTTAGATCAACATATCCAAAGGTTGGAAGAGGTCGTTCTTTACACAAACGGTTGGGTACAAGTCGGCAACATTGCGAATCTTCCCAACCGTGGACCCGTGACTGCACTGGAGACAGACACATCCAGTCGCAACTCAAAACAAATTTAATGTTTTAGTTAATGAAGCAGATTTTCCTCGCCTTCCTGATCCTCACAACCCTTCTCTACCATCGACAAATCCATACACAAACCAACGCAAACATGCTAGGAAGCGCGTCAAAACCAAAACACGTAAAGCTGCGCATCCGAGCCCATTTGAAAACAGATATTCCTACTGAGCCTAAAAAGCAGGTACTTATTTTAGCTGACATCCATGTTGTCGCGGCAGGAAGTATTATTCCTTGACGAAGAACATGAGGGATAAGAGCCCAAATTTATAGCTGACTTACCCTTGAAAAGAGAATTTATTACATCGGAGCGAATATTTTGTGAACAATCCTTGCAAAAACGCTTATTTTCTTTCTGTATTCAAAATTCAAGTAGTATATGGCTTAGGGTAGGGATTACAGAATTTTAAAAATGTGCACAGAATTTACTTCTCCCCATAGCACGTCACACACAGTTTTTAACTGTTTTTGACTGTTTTTGTAAAATAAATAGAATTTACAAAATAATGAAAAAAGGGGAATGATAAAGGGGTACAAGATTGGGATGTGAAAGACAGCTGCAAAACCTGCAAAATACTCACAAGAAGAAGAAGATAAATTATTAGATCACAAAATTGTTTCTGGATTATAGACATACTCAACTCAAATACAATTGGTGCTACAGAAAGGCACAGACTTTCTCGTACTAGTTAGTTTTCTAGTTTCGAAGAGCTAAGCCGGGCAGTTTCTAGAATTCTCCTCCAGACAGCGACTGAAGTCGACCTAGCTGACAAGCTATTGTCCAAAATCCAGCTAGCATAGGGACTCGAACCTAGGACCTCCCGGTCAGTTGAGTTTTCGAAAAATATCATTGAAAGTAATTTAAAGCCCCCAAGCGTGTCTTTCCGTTGAAATATCGATTTTCGCAGCGATTTTCCGCAGCACATATCAATTTCCCGCAGCATTAACTTTCTCTACATTATGTTTGTTGCTTCGTAAAAACGTAGTATGTATACGATAAAGTAAAAATAATATTAGGTGTCTTTGACCACCAACAAAACGGCTTTTTCTCTCAGTTCCCTTGATCCCCTGAGCAAACACTGAGTGATAATTAGCTTTTCTTCTGAAGGCTAAATAAAGCTTTTCGCCATTTTAAACTCTTTTTACCATTAAATAAATAAAACATACCAAATAATTTTATTTCAACGGGCCCCATCCTTAATGGAGCGAATAGCCGTCGTGATGGTCTGTCTTTCGCCACTTACACTTTTAAAACAATTCAATCCAAAGAATAATGAAATCTAGCTGTAGTAGAAGCCCCGAGGACCTTGGTGGCGTAAACCGGAACTCGGAAGACTGCCAACCGCTATTTGGATTCCGATAAGTAAAGCTAACTAGTGTCTCTGCCTCCACAATCTTTTTCCTCTGTTTACAAACTGATGCCCGAACAATAACGTACGGAGACGATGTGAAAAACTAGTTTTACAATACGTGACAGACGAACAAAAGCAGACAATTGCAAAAGTAAAACGGTAGACGAAATTAGGGGGCATGGGAAAACACCCTCCAGGTGCGAGAAGTCCAAAACACGAGTAAGGAAATAGTGTTGGGAAACATTTATTTCAGTGGTTGTGAAACCGACAAGTGTAATTACAAGTTGTATTCATAAATAATTTATTCATAAATTCACGTTACTTTTAATGAAGACTACCCAATGTATACGTTTATCATCTTGACATTTTTTGTGCTGATTGAAAGTATTTAATATCATTTTACCTCTCGGCTTACATTTGTCATCATTTCTGCTTAAACTTAGTTTTTACTTTCTCGTTCACGGAGTATTCCAAATAAAGATAAAGTTATTTTCTCTGGGTTTGCTCGATTTCGAGATTTTTACAATAAATGTTTTGGAGGACCTTGATAACGATGTTTTCAAAACCTCCCTCCATTTTTTTCTCCGCGTCGAGGTTCGAAATCAGGCCTAGAGTTAACATGGCACGTCACCCCTACACCAAAAGCCGCAAGGAAAAACGTGACCTTTGCGATACTTAACAATAGTTGAGCATGTGAAATTGCAATTTTCAAAAATTCAAAGATTTTAATTTACATTATTTCCAGACCTAGAAGAACAGATTTCATTAAGAAAAAAATCTCTATCATCAGTATTTTAGTTATGCAATGCTAATTTCTTGTCAATTTTCGAAAATACAGAGAGTTCGCCGAAAATGGTATCTGCAACATTCTTTAAGCGATCCTTGTTCGATATTAGGAACCGAGGAAAAAAATTAAAGAAATAATTTGGAGTGGTTTTTGAAAAAAAGTTTTTTATAAATTGCATTAATTTCAAGCAAAAAACGCAAAAATACTATTTTTAAAAAATAGGTGCAACCTTTTTATAATAGATGATTTTTTCGAACATATTTTAAGACAAAAATCTTTATCAACTATTTTGAAGTGTTAAATTTCTGCAATTTTCGAAAATACAGAGAATTCGCTGGAAATAAGACCAAACCACTTTTTTGCCATCCTTTGATAGATTAGGATAATAAAGAATAAATTTGGAGCTTTTTTGAGAACAAAATTGGTTTAAAAAAATTAAAACTGCCCATATTTCACGCAAAATTACGCGAAAACTACTCATATTTTCGGAAAATTGTACATTATTTTATTTTAAAATCTCTCTTTGAGTAGTAATTGTTTAGCAAAAAATATCTTCAATATTATAGATGGAAGACGCCGAAAAAATTTCTAACTTTTGCAGTTTTCGAAAATTCAGAGACTAACGAACATGATACTACGCTTTTTTAAAGCTTTACCCTTCGCTCTCCGACAACAAAGTTTAATCAAACAATTTGGGGCCATTTTTGAGGGAATTTTGAAAATGTTAAGACTTCCTATAAAGTGGCCTCCAAAAATCAAAATATCCGATTCGCTCTCTTTGGACCTTGATTTCGTTCAGATCGATCGGGAAATAACAATTTTGGAGAAAATCGTTTGAACGGTTTAGGCGCTAGCCTTGACTACAGACGGACGGACAGACAAAATGCAAAAGTTCAAGTGGACTGAGGATTGCAGTATGTGGATTATTTTTATCACAATAATATTGACTCGAGAGGTTCTAAGATTATCAATACATTCTCGATCCTCCTAATGGAAAATAACTGAGAAGTTCAGAACATCGAGTAGCATTTGGTGAGGCTATTTTGCGAATAAATACAATAGTAAACGATTCGTATTACTACGGCGCGTGTTATCTATCACAGATCATTTCGCGAAGTAATCTTAAAAACAAATAAATGGACGTCATTGTGATTACAGCGATAAAAAAATGTCGATAAGTTTTTGCCGATAAACGTTTGTGATTGGATGAAGTTCAAGTGAATAACGATATTGTCCATTGGTCAACTTGCTCAAGAGAAATGGCCAATGATTTAATCAGGCCCATTCATAAAGAAAATTAAAAGTAAATGTAAAGAACGAAATAGTTTGGTGGTATGTTGTTCGATGGAACCATTCACATCAGTTAATCTAAACATAACTCTTGGACATGGCCGTAAGTCGTCACTGAGAGTTGGCAAGAAGCATGCCTGCACATTCACGTTGACGTTCATGTGCATTGAGAACTATCGTGTTCTGCAGAAAGCTCCAAAGAACTTTTGGCTTTTTCTTCAGACAGAAGCAAATGCAGTTTGTGAGATCAATTGTTATTCATCATGACCATTGTTAATGAAAATTCTCCGTAAATCTATTTGTCGTGCTTCCGAGTTGAAAAAATTTAAAAAAATTATATTTTTTCTCGTGAAGCAGTTGCCTAAAATTATACTGGGAAACAACAATCACACTGACGCCCGCAATAAAGTCTCGAATTCTTCAGTTTTCTGAATTTTTAAATTTAACAAAAACATTAAAAGAATCGAACTGCTGGAAATTGAAACTTTCAGAACGTGAGGTGAATATTTTATAATAATGATGAAAGAGTGGCCAAATAGTAGTGACAGAAAATAAATTAATGAATTTTATTTTATTCCTCATTGTGGTAATACATTACAATCGACAGAACAGTGGTGACTGAGACACTCCTATTATAATTTCAGCCACCCCAAAATTTTGTGTCTGGCTACGGGCCTGTTATGAATAGGCTTCGTTGGCAGTCTTCAAAACAAGGAAGGTGAAGTCACGGAATGTACCACATACGAGGAAATGCCTTGTTTTCAGGCCCTATCTTTGCCTGGGAATAGCTCAAATAATAATGGCTTTGGTATTCTTGCAGTGACCACAGTGAATGATAAGCGATCCGTTACCCAGTCAGATAACCTCTGTCTGAGCTCTGCCACTTTCAGTTACGTAATTTGAAGAATGAAGTAAGGAGTTTATGTATGGAAAACGCACAGCAATCGACAGAAACACTGATCTTATGCGCACGAACAGGTGCTAAAAATTATGCGAAACTCGACCTTCGCATCCACAGATCGATATTGCCGTCGCTTGCTGTAACGCTACGCCGTGCTTAAATTCCCGAATGCCCCCCTAATAGTATTCTTTGTCTTAAACAATGCGGGGAATTTCGATAGGGATAACCGGGTTTCTTTAATCCAGACGCCCCCTTGGGATGTGGTCCTACGAATAATTCACTTTTTCGGCCTCAATACGAGTACTTCTGTCCAAAAATCCGTTCCTACAGAATTACAGAGTAGAAAAATATAAAATGAGTGTACATACAAAAAACATATGTGACTGTTTTTACAGTCACATATGTATTGTATAGATACGTCCAAATAGTACTAAAAATCTACTCAGAGTTTTTACAGATATTCATTATCAGAAGGCATTTCAGTATATTCACACGATGTCGTCATCGTACATGTCAAGGTGGTTTGCATTTTATCATTCAATGCAATACTATGTAGCGTTTGCTAAGTTTTTCCTGTGTGCATTCGTAGCCCAATTCACGCAACGCAATACAGAGTTCAATCACAAACAAAAACGAAAGCAATTTCGTAACCAACAGAGATTGGCCCTAACGTACACAATCTCTTACGTTTCCCTGACGTGAAATCTAAACTCTTGGCCCGCGTCATCCGTGACGTCGTTCTTCGATTGACGCAAAGAACGAGATGTAAGGGGAGGGCAGGTCGCCCGCGTGAGCTGATAGGTTTCCGCTTGTCAGTCGTTTAGATACTACATCGGGCTAGTTGCAGATAAGATTCGGACCTGGCCACGCCTTCCGAAACAAGGATGTATTTGGATGCATTTTCGACGCGGCCATATAGTGTTCATGTTAAAAGGATCTCTACTGAAAACGATATTATGAATCGTTAAACGAAGCTTGGTGTGAAGAGAGGGTGGTGTGAGAGGGAAGGTGAATATCTCCTACCTAAAAAAAAAAAAAAAAAAAAAAAAAAAAAAAAAAAAAAAAAAAAAAAAAAAAAAAAACACACACACACACACGTAAGCTTTCGCTGCCGGAATCAGAATCTTCTTGGCTGTCCGGGAAGCTCCGCGTCCTGGACGTACCAACGTGTCCAACGTTACAAACGTTGCCAACATTCCGGTCGTTGATTTGATTTGATTTTTTCGTGTTTCCCGGGGCGTCAACTGCTTTGGTCATTAGTCCCGTTAGTGTAGTGCATGTTTCTTCTCGGGAGATGGCGATGATCTTCCCCCACTGGATAGCGAGATCCGGCGCCGACCTACCGTCGGCTAGTGGAGTTTCACCCTTGACCAGGACTCTCCCACCAGCGGGGTACCGGCCCAGCCGGGACAAGCTCTAAGCTCCCGACCGGTCTCCCGGAATATGTGGTAGTGTAGTGCATGTTATTGTAAATGTGTGTGTAATGGGAGAGGATAGGACAAGGAAGAGGAAGGAAAGATCGCGCGCGATCCGCGACCCGTTTGTTAAGGTACTGCTCCGGCATTCGCCTGGTGTTGATCGGAGAAACCACGGAAAACTACCGATCAGAGCAGCCGGCCTCTAGAATTCTCCTCCACACAGCGACTGAATTCGATCTATCTGAAAAGCTAGTGTTGAAAATCCTGCCGCCTTCAGGACTCTAACGTAGGACCTTCCGGTCAGAAGCGCTGCAGTGACATCAGTTGGTTCCCGGTCTTTCCGGCCGTCATACTGCGATCTTCCTCAGAGCGAAATGCGTGGAAGTGGATCGACCGACCAACCGGCACCGGGTGGAGGGGAACTTCACTCTTTATAAACCCGTGCGTAGTCCACTGCCATATATTTGAACCTGAGGAAGGTCGCAGTATGACGGCCGAAGTGTTGGCAACTGTGCCTAGGTCGAGGTGTGTACCGGTCACAGAAGTACAAGACTTAGTACCTCATTTCTCGTATGTCTGTCGCGTACAGTCAAGTCAGAATCTCGTCATTAGGTCTGGATCATTATCTAAATGATGGCTGAGAATGTGTTTCTTTGAAAACTCTTCGAATGTGAATGCATTAATGCTCTTCACCATTAAGATAACCTCTCTCGGTACATCCATTTCAATCACAAACAAAAGAACAGATTTCGTTGAAAAAGAACTATTATCAAACAACGCTAGTTGTAAAGTGACCAGTAGAAGACTGTATCTTCGATTCAGGCAAAAATTACCAGAGCGCATGAGCGAGTTAGGCATTAAGAATCATGGAATAATCTGTTCTTGCAATAGTGACAAATGATACAAGATACTAAAATAAAAGTTTAATCATGAATAAAAAGTTCACACCCCGAGACTATGACAATCAGAGGGATGTAATTGTCACAAGTGAGGAATAATTTATTATAAAAGTCGATAAAGTATCTTTATCATATGTAATATTTTATTTGATTTTATTCCATTGCTATTAACATACGCAAAGAAAAGTATATTAGGTTTCACCAAGAAAATAGTTCGCTGTGCCGTCGCCAAGAGAGTGTGCACCTGCCCGGAGCGCCTAGGAGAATGTATTAAAATGTTTTTAAATTGTATTTTGATTGTTCAAAGAATTCAGTGCCCCAGCCGGAATTTTTATCTCTTATAGGTGACGAAGTTTTGTAGCAACATATTATTGGCCATTAAGAAGTGTATTTAATCTTATGAATAAAATAAAATATTTGAACTCCGGAGTGACATTTTGATATTCATGGGCCCTACACAGACGAAAGAGAGAATGTATATAAATGAAGTATCTTAATACTACTTGGACCCATCCAAATATTTCACACTTCCTAAACTATTGTTTTAAATGTGAAAATAACTTTGTTCTGGAACCCAACTATGAACGATCTGGTCTGGATTAGATCTATTCATTACATCATCGTGCTAGGACTGATAATTTCGTGTTTCCGGGCGCGTGAACTGCTATGGTCGTTATTCTCGTAAACTTAGTACATGTTTTTATCAAAGGAAGTGGCGGTATTCTTCGCCCTACTGAATGGTGAGATCTGGCGCTCACCTTCACGTCAGCGTTTTCTTCATCTAGATATCTTCCACCAGCGGGGCACCGCCCCAGCCGGGACAAGCTCTATGCTTCCGACTGGTATCCTCACATATGTGGCAGTATAAATGTAATTGAGTGTAAGGGGAGGGGATAGGACACGGAAGAGGGAGGAAAGATAGCGCGCGGTCCTTGGACCACCTGTTAGGATCGTGATCATAGAAACCACCGATCAGGGTAGCCGACCGCTACAATTCTCCTCCAGACAGTGATTGAATAATTATGTAGCTAATGTCGAAAATCCTGCCACTGTCGGGTCTCGAAGGCACCGAAGTGACATCAGTTGACTTGCCCCATCTCAACCGGTATTGGCCCGGTATTGTGTGTGGGTAAACATTCTAATATGGCTAAGCATTTATCACCAGACAGAAGATCAAGGGAGATTAAATTGCGCAGAATGTTAAAGTGTCATTATAATATTTCACAATGTCCAAATTCTTTTTCTGATCACCTGTTCTACAGAGTGCAGGTACACAGAAGAACTCAACTTCCAAAAATTCTCTGTATTATTTCTATTTTAGAGATCCCTTTTCCGGCCGAAGTACTCAGCCGTTTAAGAAAACTATGGTATCGTTTGAAAGCTATGAAAACTACGGGAGCGAATGACTAAAATTGGGTAACACTTCACTCACATTTAGTAATTAATTACTAAAATAGAGTGTAGTTACCCGCAATGCAGCGCAGTATTCAGTGCTAATTGTGGAGGACAAATTTCAATTGAAAAAAAAAATCTCCATTTTCGATAATAAATTTCGAAAATTCGGAGATAAATGGAAATCGAACATAAGCCATCTTTATAAGTGCGTTTCTCTCTATTCTTGTAAGAGGTTTAAAGAAAAAAATTAGACAGTAATTAACTAGTGGTGCTACAGAATGTCACCGATTTTCTAGTTCTTAAGTTTTCCAATTTTCTTAGAGTGGTCTAGCTTTATGGTCCCATCGTCTTGGCCAGCTGCCATCTATTGCTACACAAAATGCATTTTTTGAAGTTGTCTCAATATTTTGGTTCAAAATATTACTTTTAAAATATTAAAGAAGAGCATTAAGAAGCTCTTTCTCAAAAGAATCTTTCGTATTTCCGAAAAACTTCATTTCAAGTGATTTGAAACACTTTTACTCACAATTGCAATAATGTATACAAATCACTGGAAATGGATGAGAGATATTAAAAAAATACATTTGCATATTTTTGAAAAAAAATACAGCAAAACGAATTTTATGTCATCTTAAGCAGTGCAATTAGCCTACGCGAAATTTGAATAAAAAATTTGAGCCGTTTTTGAAAAAAAAATGGCGTTTGAGTATTTCTGAAAATGCGGAATTTTGGGCTCGTCACAGAAAACCTTTGAGTTTTCGAGAAATTTTATATGACATTATTTAAAGCACATCTCCATTCCCACGCAAGCATTTTGTAAATAAAAATCACGATGACAAAATATTCTGCAAAAAAAAAGAGAGAGAAAAAAACACTCATCAAATTACAATGATAATAAGAAGTATAAAGAAAGGCCTTGATGTCGTGATAAGAGCAACTGCCTGTTCACCTTGAATGTGTCTACCAGTGCAGAGCGGCGACGAATTTTCAATAGAGGTGGCCACGTCAATAGTCGTAATTATATTAAAACATATTTTTTCTATGGTCGTATAAAAATGAGGAAATTGACGTACTGCAACGCATTCGTGATGTTAGTTCTTTTGTGAAGACAACTAAAAAACATGATGCCCACCGCCAACAAATACCTCGTCCACTTGAGCCGACAAGGAATGACAGCATGCGAGAGGAGGGTAATGAATGAAGAATAGGGTAACCAATAAAGGTGAAATCGCCAAAGCCTACATATGACTCGAGCCTGCAATTCCCCGTACCACATTCTTTCCTTCACTATTCGCTCCAGCTACAAGTTACATGTTAGCGAGCCGCAGCTCTTCGGGCCGGCTAAAAAGGACAAAATCCGATAAATTGTGTTTATCCAGTCGGTTAGATAAAGTGAAACGTTCATTATGACAATAGTCGGGTAAAGTAATGGCGAGTACTACAAAAAAATTTGTTTTGAACATATTCTAGACTTCTTTGCCTTGTAACCCTAACTTTTTCTCTATAACACGTTAACAATTGCATAAACTTGAGTATATCAATATCATTCAATGAAACTGTAGTCTTCATTAAGTAATATGTAACAAAACTACAAAATTAAAATATCGGCGTTAATACTACATCGACAAAAAACCATAGACGTTCTTAAACATTGATGTTTTAAAGCTGGTTTATAATTGTAACATAACATTATAAATTCGTGCGCAACAAAATTTAATTTGACATTGGCCGTGTATATTAATTTACAATAAAAATTAAACTGAAAACGAAGGGGAAAACGCCTTTGAATAGGCGAAGGAAATACCAGGTAATGAAGGTCATCTCTGGGAAGAATTAATCTGCTCGATGATGGTAGTACAAACTGCGTTCCTTAGTTCAAACACATAAATTGACAGTAGTACTATCAGTTATTATTTCATATATTTGACTTTTACAAAATTGTCATTATGTTTTTTTCATTCACAAACAAATCATTGAAAACGCAAAAACACAGAGCACAAAATCGATGTTGAAAAACACTGGCATTAATTTATCGATGTTTAAAACTTCAAAGTTTCTTTAAAAATCTGTTTCGAAAACATCGACATCGATGTCGCATCTATTTTCATCTCCCTTCTCTCCTGTCTTGCACGTTCTCGCTCTTTGCCTTTGCTCCCGCGCGGAAAGGGGCTCTTTGCTCCCGAGGGGTTACACTTTTAAACTTCGGAACTGAAGAATATTGGAAAAATTGAGTGTTAAACTTCTGGCCTGCAATAGCAAAAATGCTGCTGTCGAATGTGTGGACAATGGCGTTCTGGAGCAGCAAAAGTTGGCTCCTCTCAAACGGCACCTCTGGAGTTTCTTTCTTGAATTAAAAAAGGGTTCAAATTATAACAAAATGTATGGAACACGTTGAGCTTCATTCGTCCCTTTGAACTCCACGGGCCCCGGAGCGATGTATCGGTTGCAACCCCCTCGCCCTGGTGCTGCTCTTAAACCCTCGATACGTCGACTAAAATGGCTTCACGGGACTCCTCTATTTGTCCTTTGCGTGGGGGTACATTTTCTGAAACTCTCTTTATAGCGTTATGGTTTTAGCATCCTAATGTATTGAAAAGCCAATACATCGGTATTTTATTAAATCTACATATCAGTATGCCGATCGAAAATGCGAAAGAAAACGACATAGAGAAATAATGGTACAGAGTTCATATTGTCGACCTGCGTGGAATACATCATGGGCGAAGAAACGACTTCAAGTGGCATCGGTGCTTACAAGATCGACGCATTGGAGATACAAGCCGCTGTAGCTCACAGATGTAACCCATTATATTCCATTTAAATAGTGAAACTAAACGTTTGCACAGTACTCTGCACATGAACACTTCAACTTGAACAATTCGCAAAATCATCGAGAGACAAGTTACACGATTTAGATCTTAATCAAATGCTGATGGACAGAATTGTCGAGAAATTTCGAGATATTCAAACAATAACGGCTGGTTCGATGGAAAGAACAATAAAACGCCTATTGATTTAGATTTATGTATGGATAGCTCCCTAGACAATCTTCACTGAAGAGGATCATTTACATCAATTGCACAGGGGTCAGCGAAGACATAAACGGGACAACAAAAAGGCAAGCGGAGGACACAAACAAATCGTACCTAACGAAACGAATGTATTATAAGTTACGTAAACGTCGGCAATAACACACCAAGACCTGAGCAACGCCGCCCTAATAGAAAAGGAAATAGTACATTATGAAACATTATGCAATGATGGATATTAATACAAGAGTGTGATGTTAAGTAAACGTCACATGAGTGTATTAATACCCATTACGTTCATACGGTACATTTGCTACGACTTATGGTAACTTTTATAAGTTAAACATTTACATTGAATCGTTTCGTGGCAGTTGACATGCACGATTCAGCCAAGGCCACCTAACAGCCACCTAACAGGCCACCGAACACCTACCATACCTGCCGCAGGTGGCTTTAGTTTACTGCACTAGTCAAATAGGATACAATTTATCCAAGTGAAATTACGATCCAATTTATTTTAAATAATATTCCACGTAAAAATACTGATAATGCAAGAAATTACGGATGACAAGCATAATATAATATTAAATGCAATTTTAATGTACACAATCGGACATTTACTATGACGATTCTCAATGATTAAGTGGCAATACTTTGTTTGTAAACTTCTCCGTGAGTGGTCAAGAACCTGTATCATAATGAAATCTTTATCATAATGAGTATCATTATCCAACGGGCTGCAGCCACTAAATGACTGAATGATACAATGTGAGAAGAAAAAAGAACAACAAAGAAACTGCTGTTCTTTTAATTAAAACTCCAAGGAGAAAGAGAAAATATTCCAGTTATTCAATATTTGAATCAACAATCTAAATCCAAATCATTTTAAATCAGGATAGCAGAGATATCAACCACAAGTAATATATACAATATGAATTTTTACTTCACAGAAAATTCAGCCGTACACAACATCTCTGCTGCCACCAGGGAATCAATTAATTTTATTTTAAATGCATTTTGAAGATTAGACTTTTCAAAATGTTTTGGAGCTGGAGACACCATTTTCTATTTATTGAGAAAATATGCTTTAATTAAATACTTCCAGAAATTCTGGAACAAGTAAAAAGCCTATTCTCGTCCAATTCACTGAAGAATACGATGATGTCACTGCCGCTTGTAAAAAGGATATGAAAAAGTTCGTAAATCTTATGTTATGAAGAAAAATAAGTAGAGGTGCTACAGAATTGCACAGACTCTCTCGTAGCAATTTTTTCTAATTTTCTTGGTGTGGACTGACTTTAAGGTCTTGCTCCACTCTCTGGCCAGCTGCCAGCTTAATAGTAGAACTGAAATATGACTTCAAGAATATTAAAGAAGAGTAAAACCTCGTTCAAAATACAAATTTTGATTGAAAATTTTGAAGCCGTTTTTAAGAAAATAGTGAATAAGTATTTCTGTAATGGCGAATTTTGAAGCTCTTTTTCACAGGAATCTACTGAGTTGATGAGAAAAACTTAATTTGAAGACATTTGACGCACTTCCACTCACAAATGTAATAATGTATACAAATCGATGGAAATGTGCATATTAACGGCCTGAGAGATATTTCAAAAAATTCCATTTATGTAATTTTTGAAAAACAAGAGAATACACCAAAATGAAGTTGACGTGAGATTAAACATTGCAATTAGCACTATCCATTGGAAAAAAATTGAAGAAAAAGTTTGGAGCCATTTTTGAGGAAATGACGTTTGAGCGTTGCTGAAAACGCAGAATTTTGAGCTCATTTTTACAGAAAACTATTGAGTTTTCGGGAAACTTCATTGATATTATTTAAAGCACATGTACTCATAAATATAATGTGATGAAATAGCTTCTAATGTAAATATTACCGATGTGAGAGACAAGTAAAAAAAATTACGTTTCTGTAATTCTTGAAAAAACAAAAGAATATAGCAATGTGGCGTTTATTTCATAGAATGCATTTGGTACTAACTATTCCAAAAATTTAAATAAAAACTTTGGAGCTGTTTTTGAGAAAATCTGTTTTTGTATTTTTGTAACATTGCAAAAATTTCGCCCTATTGCACGAAAACTACTAAGATTTGCGAAAATGTCTACGTGATCTTAGGGAAATAACTATTTATGGGCAACAAATTTCATTTGAAGGAAAAATCTGTGTCTTTAATTTTAAAGTTGTACAAAAGCGCCGAAAAAATCAAACTTTTGTAATTTTCGAAAATTCAGAGTTAACAGTGAAAACATGACCTATGCCACCTTTATAAGTGTATTTTACTCTATTCTTACAAGAAATTTAAAGAAAAAATTTGGAGCCGTTTTTGAGAAAATTTTAAAAATGTCTGAGAGGCTTCATGTAAAGTACTCCAATATTTTAAAGAAAGTTTTTCAAAATTTCAAAGCTTCAACTAGAGCCAGATCAACAGTTGTTTTTTTTTTCATTTTGGAAAATATCGTACGCATAGTTTAGGCGCTAGTGTTGTTCAAATACTCTAGACTGACAAACGGACAGACGGACGGGCGTGCAGACGAATAGTCCTTTTTTAAACAAAAACTACGTTTTCGGTGTCAGGGGACATCAAATGTTGTATTTCCGTTGAAATCTCGGAATCGATTTTCTGTAGCATTATATAAATTTCTCTATACTACGTATATTACCCCCGTATATACGTATGTATACGATAAAGTAAAAAGTTTGGCGGTTGACAACATCAAGAATTCCATTATTGTACCTAAGCTACCAAAAATCATGCAATTCTTACTGTCTTAAAAATATATATTTTCTGCCAATCCCGATAAAATCACTTTTTACATCAAAAGTCGACGAAATAAGTATTAGGAAACTAAAAATAGTATTTCAAGTTGCATGACTAGTAATACCTTCGCTCGCCCTCGCGTGTTAACTCTAAGACACGGTTCAGAGCTTCCACATCCGCAATTACAAATAACATCCCATCCTTGAGTTTGTCCCACGGATATGGTAGGTACATGTGGTCACTCCTCTCTAAAAAACCAAAATCAGAAGTGTTCTCTTCGCTCACGGACGTAACATGTCACGGCCGTGCCACTCGTGATTGTCATCATAGTTGTGTATAATGTAGTATTGACTACAATCAATGCATTATAGTACACAATATTTTCGAAAGTTGGGAAAATAGAAGCGAGCATTACCTTTGTCAACGAAACTTTATTTTGATTGTCGGCTTTGTCGTCATCGTAAGTCTAAATGTAAACAAATGAAATATAATTTAAGAAATGATTTATAGGTGAACAAATTATGAAAATAAAATATAATTTTACGTAAACCAAAATGATGTAAAGCTAAGCCAAGCATTACTAAACCGCATTGCTAAGCTCGCAATGGGTGGCGAGGAGCGGGAGAAATCGCGCAGAGGGATTTTTAGATTGTAGTTTAAATGCTTTTCTTGGGCTGTAGGTTAGGGGGCTGAGAAGGTCACGTATGTTTTTTTTCTTCGAAAGATCTCAGCAGGCTGGATTTTTGCGGCCAAATTACTCACAAATACTCATATTTCCGTAAAATTCCTTAGTTGAAGATGTTTTTGATGAACATATTTCATTAAGACAAAAATGTATCTTCATAATAGTAGTTGAAGGAAGACGCGGGGAAAAATTTGAATTTTTTCAATTTTCGAGTAATCAGGATTTTCAACCAACATGACACCTACGCCACTCTCTTAAACGTTCTTCACACTACCCACCAACAAAATTTCATCCAAAATGATCAAGCCGTTTTTGAGAAAAAAATTGTTTAAACAAAAACTTTAAATTGCCTATATTTCACGCAAAATTACGCGAAAAATACTCAACTTTTCGAAAAATTGTACATGACCTTATTTCAAATTCTCTCTTTAAGGAACAAATTTTATTAATGGAAAAAATAATTTTTAATATTTTAGTTGTAGGAACACTCCGAAAAAAAATTGAAATTTTTCAATTTTCGAAAAATCAGAATTTTCAACGAAAAAGAGACCTGCGCCATTTTCTTAAATGTTCTTTAGAATAACCAGCAACAAAATTTAGCCAAAATAAATGATGCCATTTCTTTGAAAATGTTTCAGGGGCTTCATGTAAGGAACCCCCCAAAATTAAACTATCGATTTGAAGGAGCCGCGACATCACCCAGATCGATTGGGGAATATCAATTTTGGAGAAAATCGGCTGAACGGCTTAGCCGCTAGCGTTGTTCACAGACGTTTTGGCATCAATCGCTTTTTCGGTATCAAGGGTACATAAAACATTGATTCTGGCTACACCACGCGTTAGAGGATTTTTTTCTAAATTTAGCAACTAGATTTATCCACTTAATCGTTACCAGGGCCCAGTAATAAGAGTTTTTCTGCGGAAAATTCGCCGTTTTTTCGCGCAGCATTACATAACTTTCTCTTCTTACAAAGTTCCTTCTTACGAGTGAGATAGTAATAAATTTTGAAAGTTATTTTCCACTAGGGTGATTCCATCAGGGTCCTTGAACAGTTTAACATCGGGGTGTTTTTCGAAAACTCACTAGATTGTTGTGAAAAGGAGCTTCAAATTTCGCATTTATAGGAATGCTTAATCGCCCTTTTCTTGAAAATGGCTTAACATTTTTCAATGAAAATAGCTATTTAGGAAGAGGTTTTACTTTTCTTTAATATTCGTAAAAATATTTCAGTTCCACAATGAGGATACATAAAAGTTGAGAAAATGTCAAAAAATGTACTTAAAGCGACGATAGATCTAGCAAGCTAGCAAGAGGATGGGGCAAGTCCGTAAAGCCAGTCCACACCAAAGAAATTAGAAAACTTTACTACGAGAAAGTCTGGGCCATTCTGTAGCACATTAGTTCTTTTTACTTTCTCGTATACATATGTATATACGGGAGTAATATACGTAGTATGCAGAAAGTTAAGTAATGCTGCGGAAAATCGATTTCGAGATTTCAACGGAAATACATGTTTTAGGGTCCCCTGATAGCGAAAAAGTGTTTTTCTCAAAACGTCAGTTCGTCTGCCTGTCTGTGAACACTACTAGCGCCTAAACCATACGTAGGATTTTTTCAAAATTGAAGCTTTAGTTGGAGCTTTGAAATTTTGAAAAACATTCTTTAATATATTGGAGTACTTTACATGAAGCCTCTCAGACATTTTAAAAATTTTCTCAAAAACCGGCTCCAAATTTTTTCTTTAAATTTCTTGTAAGAATAGAGTATAATACACTTATAAAGGTGTCGTTGGTCCAATTTTCATGGTTAACTGAATTTTCGAAAATTGCAAAAATTTGAATTTTTTTGGTCTGTTCCTACAACTACAAAATTGAAGACAGATTTTTCCTTCAAATAAAATTAGTTGTGCATAAAATTATTCCGTTCTTTCATAAAGGTCATGTACATTTTTTTGGAAATTTTAGTAGTTTTTGTGCAATAGTGCAGTAATACTGCATTTCATGCAGTATTTGCAATTTAAAAAAACAACAAAAACAAGATTATCTCAAAAACGGCTGCAATTTTTTTCTTTAAATTTTTTGTAGGGTTAGTGCCAAACGAACCTTATACGATGACATTAACGCCATACTGCTATTTTCCTTTATTTTTTTCAAAAATTTCAAAAATGGATTTTTTTGACTTATCTCTCACGTCGGTAATGTTTACATTGAAGGTGATTCTTCACATTATTATATTTATGAGTAGGGCCCGGATTTTAATGACCTAAAAATTAGGCGATATATGTACGCATTTATGACCTAAAACCTATATAAATATGACCTTAAAAAATAAAATATGACGTTATACAAGATTAGTTTTTAAAAATTCCTGTTGATTTTTTAGGCACAACATAAATACAAAATTCACTCAAGAACAGATTGTGAGTATGGTATATACGGTTTGCAGTCTTTGGAACTAACTAACGTTAAAAAAAAGCTTGTGTCTATAAAACAAATCAAGTTCAGTAAATTAAAACCCATCGAACAAAATGTCTTGCATTCCTACTGCGCATTTCTCGTTTAATGTTTCCTAATTTCCTCTCAGTCTTCAGTTTCTAGAGAGTTGCATTGGATCACAAGATATATTTTCAGGTTTTCCATTTTAAAAGAGCTACGGTTGTGGCTGAGGATAGTTTTGTATCTGGGAAAGCTCCTCTACACATCACATGACGTCGGGTACGCATTTGAAGACGGCGATGTCACTGCAGTGCAGCTTTGGTTCATTGTCTTCAAATGTTGCGGCATTTCCTGAAATTATATTGCTTATTTTGCACGTTGTAGAGTATCCACGATTTTGCTGAAGAACACTTAGCAAATTGTTGTACTCTTTTTCAGCCACATGACCACGTGCTCGGCTTACTCCGTTCAAATTCACTTACGTTTCAAATATTCTTTTGAGGTATAATGGTTGAGTTTATTTGTGACAATATACGTGATATATTGTCATGCGAGACACATTTTCAAGCTTTTTATTCTTTTGTCCTTAAAAATATGACATATGTACGCATTTTGGGCAAAATTTGGCCAAAATATGACCTTTTACTAAAGAAACACCCTTAAAATATGACAAATATATGCTTTTATGGCAGAATTTGGCCAAAATATGACCTTTTACTAAGAACGATGTAAATATGACTTTATATGCACAATAAAAATATGTTTTTCTGAATGACAATACCTGGATTCGTGCATAAATTGTTTTAAAATTCACCTGAAGATTCAGAAAAAATATATGACTCGTCATTAAAATCCGGACCCTAGTTAGCAAATTACACATCTGCTTTAAATAATTTCAAATAAAGTTTCTCGACAACTCAACAGTTTTCTGTAAAAAGTAGTTAGAAAATTCCGCATTTTTATTTTCTCAAAACGGTTGCAAATTTTTCTTCAAAAGTTTTCCAAAATATAGTGCTAATTTGCACTGTTTAATTATGACATAAAGTTTATTTTGGTGTATTCATTGTTTTTCAAAAATTACACAAATGTAATTTTGAAATACCACCTCTCACGCCGTTAATATGCATGAATCATCGATCTCTATACATTATTACATTTGTGAGTGGATGTGTTTCAAATGATTTTAAATGAACGTTTTCTAAAACTCAATAGATTCCTGTGAAAAAGAGATTAAAATTTCGCATTTACAATAATGCTCAATCGCTATTTTCTTAAAAACGGCTTCAAATTTTTAAATGAAAATTTCTATTTATAACAAAATTTTACTCTTCTTTAATATTCTTGAATAATTCGGCTGTACTACAAGAAAAGCAAAAAGTTAAGAAAATGAAAAAAAAAGTACTCTGGGGGACGATAGATGGCAGTTGGCCACAGAACGGAGGAAGACCTTAAAGCCAGACCACACCAAGGAAATTATAAAGCTTTACTACGAGAGAGTCTGTGCCATTCTGTAGCACCTCTAGTTTAAAAATTAAGTTCGTTTTTGGGTAAACATTTTGTGTGTTGAAAATTAAACAAATGCTTGCAAAACTTAAGGATTTATTTTATAGTATATGTACTACATAATAAACACGTTGCTGTTTCTCGGCCATAGTACATTAAAGGGTTCATTTTAAATGTTTATTGTATTAGATGAGTTTGGTCACATTTTGAAGTTAAAGAAAATGTTTGAAATAAAAACAATGAATCACATTTTAACTGAACTTTTAATGTTTTATTTTGCTACGCTTTGTTTGAGGCAGTTTCAATATATAATAAAGCGGTAATAAATTAACTTAATATTACAAATCGTTGAACATTGATAATTTAGTTAATTAGAATTAGAGTCAACTGTGTATGATGTACTATGGCTAACCATGGGTTATTTCAAAAAGGTTGAAATCTGAATACAATGGAAATAAGCGTTTTGCCAAGAATTGATGAGAAAATATTCGCCAAGCATATACGCCAAACGAATTGCACATATGTAGTTGTGACAACGCTGCGTTGGCAACAGTGCGTTGCTCGCTTCTGTTTAATTTGCAGCGAATATTGTAACAGGCATATTTATTCCTGTTTATTTCATTTTAAAAGTAAGAAATGATTGCTTCTTGTGACTATAGAAATGAATGCAGATATGCAGGCGCGTTGTTGGAATTGGTAGAATTGGAGGTTTTCAAGTAATAGCTCAGGTGTTAGTAGTGCAGAATTTGCAATATTTCAATATTACGTAGCTCTTTCCAATAATGCGAGAAAAGGCTGCTGAAGCACCCTAGTTTTCCTAGAAGTAGCAAAACCGAGACCGTATCTGCATATGCCCCGTCAACTTTGGAGCGGACCAATCACCATTTGATATTCACCGATTTCACCTTAACCACAGGCATAAGCTAAGAACGGTTTTAGATTTTTCCCTTCTGAGACTACTGTGTGCTGGAAGGAAGTTTGCATCCACTCCTTTAGATGTGGCTATAATTTAATTATGAGGTTACTTTTATGTTGATACTATTTTTCGTGTTTTGTTTCTAGTAACGGTGAACATTTTTCACTGAACACGATATTTTAACAGTGAGAGTAGCTGCGTGACCTTCAGAAAGAGTGCACGAGAAAGTTATGTGTTATTGCATTTCCCACGCCCAAGCTATTTCCCACGCCTTGAGAAATAATGAAACCTTACACATGTTTTTTGAACGTTCCTCAGTGTGGATACGTCAGAATGAGAAGGCAGAGTAACCATAGAGATACAAATCATACACACATGGATCACATTCAGAAAGTATTTCAGCGGGGAGGAGGGGCAATTTCAGTTTTTAAACAGTATTTAAAAAAAAATTGTTTGCACGAAATAAAAAATGCACGAGCATATTCATAATGGAAATAACTGGATAAATTGAGGAAAATTTAAAAAACGTTGACTTGGGGATGTCCCCCGTGTTCCCCGATCTTAGAATAAATTAGCATAATAAAATCTGAAACTTGGGCTGTAATATTTTCATGGATTGAGACACAGCGTTGAGACACTGAATTTCCAAGATATTTTTGTATGTTCTAGTTTCGAAAATTTCCGCTCTGCAATTACTGTCGTTACAGGGAATGTCATGAATAAAGTATATGACGTCAAACATCGGGAAAACTTACAGATAATATCCTCCGAACATTTGGAAGAAAACGCTATTTGAAGATGAGGTTTGGAACAGTTTTCCTCTATCACAAAATGTAGGAAACGATCAGAATGCTCTCTCGATTTTCCTATAGTGATGGCGGTGCCTAAACAACAGGAGCATGGTCGTAAAAGGACATGAAATATTTTAATTCTGCAAAAAGAGTAGGAATACAAATAATAAAAGAAGGTTCACACACACACACACACACACACACACACACACACACACACACACACACACACACACACACGTGTGTGTGTGTGTGTGTGTGTGTGTGTGTGTGTGTGTGTGTGTGTGTGTGAACCTTAGTGAACACACACACACACACCATTTAATGAGACGTTTTATGAAAGGTAAAGAATAATATTTCAAAGGGTGGAAAGGTAATATTATTGCCGGTAATTTCAGGCGATTTTTATCTCGTTCAGTGAAAGCCATATCCTGGAATTCTGGACTTACAGTAACCAGATTCGACTTTTACTAATAATTTTAATTTCAAGGTAAAGTCAATGAACGAGAAGTTTCTGAGGGTTACTTGAGCAGGAAAACGAAACATTTTAATCCAATAATCCTGTAAAATGCATTATTTACATCCCCAATGAGTGTATTAAGCAACGATCTAAATGATTGCTAAGACGTTATCTACAAGTATAGTAAGCTTTCTTATCAGTCAATTCCGTTCCTTTTCTTTAATCTAATTATTTTCATATAATTTTACACATGTCCTCTAATAAATGAGTAGCTTTGTTGCTACATGCTACAATTATTATGCTATAATAATAATAATAATAATAATAATAATAATAATAATAATAATAATAATAATAATAATAAATAATAATAAAAATAAAACTATACTCTGGCTCACTACAGGGTCTGAAGAAGCTAATATATATCACTGAAAGATTCTCTAGTGATATAGGCATGCAGTTTGGCATAGAAAAATGCAAAATACAAAGTATTCAAAGGGGAAAATTCACAGACAGCACAGAGCATGAGACTGCATCAAGAGAGATCATCACTGCATTGGGAATGAATGAGTTTTACAAGTATCTGGGGATACAACAAAATAAAATGATTATACACAGTCAGATAAAAGAGAAGTTAAAAACAGAGTTTACCAACAGACTGAATACCATACTCAAGACCTCCCTCAACTCTCGTAATCTTACAACAGCAATTAATACATATGCCATTCCTGTGATTACTTACTCATTAGGCATTATAAAATGGACCAGAACTGATTTGGACTCACTGGAGAGGATTATCAGGGTCCAAATGACTCGTTTTAAATATCACGATCCAAAAAGTTCTATCCAAAGAATAACACTACCAAGGAAATTAGGGGGTAGGGGCATCTTAAATATTGGTAATCTCCATGCAAAACTGATAACGGACATGAGAGAGTATTTCAATGAGAAAGCCTTGTCATCTCAGCTATACAGAGTGATACAGCAAGTAGACGAGAACTATACACCACTCAACCTTAAACAGCAAAATGTATTACATGAACAACCAACACAAGCCGAGCTCTTAGAACAATGGAAACAAAAAGCGCTCCATGGTAGATATCCTACAGAAATAGCCAAATCAAATGTCGACGCCTGCTTGTCGTACAAGTGGCTTAAAATAGGATATCTCTACCCCGAGACTGAAGGATTCTTGATAGCAATCCAGGACCAGGTAATTGCAACACGAAACTATCTCAAGCACATTATTAAAGACCCCGAAGTGCCTTCTGATATCTGCCGGGCTTGTGGTGTAGGCCAAGAAACGATCCAGCACATTACTACGGGCTGCAGTATGCTGGCCCCAACGGATTATAAACAGAGGCACGATATGGTAGAATGAATCATCCACGCCAAACTTGCAAGGAAATGTGGAACTGCTAGTGAATTTGATACACCCTACTACAAGTACCATCCACAAAATGTCGTCGAGAATAACATCTATAAATTACTCTGGGACCGAAGCGTATTGACAGACAGAACAGTTCGTCATAACAGGCCGGATGTAATACTCTGGGATAAATATAAAAGAAAAGTATGGCTGATAGACATAGCAGTTGTAGATACCAGCAACCTCGACACAACACACAAAAAGAAAATTCAAAAGTACAGGGAACTTGCAGAGGTTATAAAGGAGCAGTGGCATGTATTGGAGGTGGAGATTGTGCCGATCGTCCTCTCAGCAACAGGTGTGATACCTACCATCCTGAAGCACTCTCTGAAAAAACTGGGGATCGAGACGAACATTATCATCAATCTACAAAAAGCTGTGATCCTGAGCACGTGTTCTTTAGTCAGAAGATTTATGGGTTACTAAATAAATTTGTGTTAAAGAATTATATACTTTTTAATTTATAAACTAAGTGTTTAAATTTATATTTGTAGAAATGTTAAAAACCTTCTAATAAGTTCTTAAAATAAATAAATTTTTGTTAAAAGTAATGTACTACGGAAATCATGCTTTGATAGAAATATCTGTATGACTCCTCAAACATGTACCAGAAAGCTGTGAAAAAATAAATAATAATAATAATAATAATAATAATAATAATTATTATTATTATTATCATTATTATTAATGCTTTGCTCTCTACACCGTTAAATAGAACATTGTTGTAGAGACGGTGGGCAATATCTGGTAACTGTTTGTGATTCCGATAAATAAATAAATAATGACATCACATTTGCCCTGCTCCATTTATTCATTCACGCTCAGAGCAGCGTCATTGCCGCTATCTCGAAGTCGTTTTCTTTAGACGTAACAGTTCACGGCACTTGCCTTGACCATGCGCACCCCAGAAAAAGCATCAGGTCAGCGCGCTCCTCTTATCACCGATTTGAGAGCGACGACGCTCGCCCGCCCTGAGTAAATGGGCAAATAACGACCCATTGCGTCCGACTGCCTTTCACCCCTGAACACACTCGCACGGGATAGATAATGCGGTAATTTACGAACGGATTTACAATCGCCAACGGATTTATGTACGGAGCCAATGGGAAGCGGGCCCTTGCGACAACAAATCAGGGAAGAATACTCTCTATATAATACCTAAGGATTTTTACTTTCTCTTCTTACTTCTTAGGAAAAGGAAATATTGTAATCGTGATTCAGAAAAAGGCGATTTTTTAAAGGAAAACTATTATTCCGACGCCCTGGTAACAGGAAAATGGATAAATCCTGTTAAATATTGTATAATACTAGGGACTGCAACCACGGACCGCTCTCTCATGCGGCCCGAAGGGCCTCTACTAGATTGTCCCACTGAAATATAAACAATCATGGATTTTTTGTTATTTTACGAAGCCTATAACAAACCGATTTTAAAAAAAGCAGTTGAATACACGACAAAGTAACTCTAATGCAGTTTCCCTGTATGGTTGTTATCTATAAGCATGCAATAGCCTCAAGTAGCCAAGCAAATATTATTGTACCTGGATCCCAACCTCAATATGACGTAGTACTAATAAAATTATTGAATTATAACTTAATATTTTCAATTTATTCAATGAAAAGTAAGTTGGAGGTATGTGCGCCCCACGAGCTATAGGGATTTGACAATGTGACCCGCAGTTTCAAAAACGTTGCCGATCCCTCGTATAATAAATTACTTCCTTCTCATGAAATCAGAATCCATGTTTTGTGGATACTTGATAGCGAAAAACCGAATGGCGATTAAAGATCTGACTGTCCGTATGTGTGGTCAACGCTAGTGCCAAAACCCTTCAGCCTATTTTCTCCAAAATTGATTTTCCCCGATCGATCTGAATGAACTGGGAGCTTTGGGATTTTCAAACGGATATTCGAGTTTTGAGGGTACTTTACATGAAGCCGTAAAAAAATGTTCAAAACTTTCTCAAAAATAGTTCCTAATTTAATTAACCTTTGTTCTCGGATAGCGTAAATATGTTTAAGAGAATGGTGCGGGTCTGATTTTCGTTGAAATTTCTGATTTTTCGAAAATTGCAAAAGTGCAATTTTTTGGGCAACTTCTTACAACTACAATATTGATGATAGAGATCTTTCCTGAATGCAATCTATTCTTCAAAGATAATTCTTGAAAGAAGGTCCGGTACAATTTTTCTGATATATTAGTAGTTTTCGTGTAATTTTGCGTGAAAATATAAGCAGTTTTTTTTTAAATCAAAAACGACTTCAAATTATTTCTTTAAATTTTCTCCTTGTATGTATCAATGGAATAGTACATGGTAACAAAGTGGCGCTAATCTATTTTCAGACGAACTCTCTGAATTTTTGAAATTGAGAATTGCAAACAGTTAACATTGCAAAAGTTCAATATTGATGATAGAGATTTTTGTCTTAAATAAAATCTGTTTTAGAAAATAAGATTTTTAAAAATTGTACATTTACATTTACATTTACAATCATGTACATTTTTTGAATAAACGAGTAGTTTTTGTCAAATTTCTGCTTGACGTGAATGCAAATTATAAATAAATTTCAGATATATCCCTCTCTCTCTCTCTCTCTCTCTCTCTCTCTCTCTCTCACTACACTTCTTATTAACAATACATTCTATTAAGACAACAAATCATGTTACATTTTATGAAATTGTACATATTTCAATAATATTTACTTTACTTTATAATATTTATTAGAGAGAGAGAGAGAGAGAGAGAGAGAGAGAGAGAGAGAGAGAGAGAGAGAGAGAGAGAGAGAGAGAGACAGCAGACACGAGGGGACCTCAAAGGGCAGCGAGAGGGCATCGTGGCCCAGAAATGCTTGGGATATCGCTCCGACCACTCCTTCCCCTCCCTCCATCTTCCTTGCGAGCGGTCCGCCACACCTTTCAGAAAACAACTTTGTTTATCCAGAACTGAGCTTGAAGTATTACGGTAGCAATGGTTGCCCTGAGCGACAGCCTTAGGGTAATGGTTGGCCTACTTGCGTACTTGGGCTACTAGCTTGTTCACACAACCTCTCTCTCCAGAAACAAAAATCAACAAAAAACTGAGAAGTTACAGTAACAATCTGCAATCATCGTGAATTGTAAATCTTACCACAAATTATAATATGAAATAATGGAATAATATGCGTAACCAATTTTCCACATATTCAATTTCTTTGTTATACAAGTTGCAGTGATTTTATAATCGACAGTGTTGCGATGATTTATATAAGTTTGTATAGAATTGATTACTCTTTGCTCTACAAATCAGATATGAAGTGGTCATAAACAAATCTTTTATGTATGTAAAAAAGAGACTCTTACCCTAAGACTACAAAAAATAGTGGCAACGTCCCCCCTGCTTAATTATACAAAATTGAAAGAAATTCAACTATTAGTTAAATTTAAATTATGAGAATGTATGTATGTATTTAATGTATATAACTAATCAAATAAATTAAAAATTTTTGTACGTGAGGATCTTTCAATTCCAACTTCGCAAATAAAAATCCCCAGAATTTTGAAGAATTCCTTGTTTGACTTACGAACGGCTTTTGATGTTGTTCGGAGTTAATTTTGTGTGTCAAAATATAATTAGTTGGTTAGGGACTTACACATTTCAAACTATCAACTGTATCAATCTAAACTACACAACAAATCTACAAGTAAAATATAGTGAAATTAATATTTTTGAAATATTCTGTTTTGTACTGACAACCCTAAATTTTATTAATACTTCACTCTCTCTACTCAAACCCACATTAAGGAAGCTCCACACCGAGTTGCAAGAAATACTCCCCCCTATCCCGAGCGGATGAGGTATTGGTGAATGTTTGCTCCTTTTCAAGTGCCTAAAAGATCTATACGCTGTGGTTAGGGCGACCAGCGAATATTTCGCGCTTGACGATATCATATAACTTAGGGATGCGACATCGATATATTCACTGATATATTCAAAACATCGATGTTTTTCCAGAAACATCCATATATTAACGCCGATGCTTTTAACATCAATGTTTTGTGCTTGATGTCTTGTTTGGGAATGAAAAGTTCACACAATCTCAATTTTGTAAAATTTAAATTCGCCATAATAATTGATAGCACTACTGTTTGTCAATTTACGTGTTCGACGCAAACAAACGCGATTTGTCCTTCCCTCCACCGGGCCGACTATCTCTCGGACGACGTGACCCTGATGCTCTGATATTTTCTTCGTATTTTCTCGTATTTTCGTACACGGAGAGCACTTTTACGTTTGTTTTCATTCAAATTTAGATTATAAATTAAAATATATAACATCTGTCAAATTAAATTTTGTTACGTTATGTTAGAGGTTACTAAAGCAGCTTCAAAACATCGATGATTTTTGATCGATGCGTTATTAACATCGCTGTTTTAATTTTGAAGAGCGAGCGCTCACCTGCTCCAGCTGGATCTCCGAGTTGAGGCTGACGCTGCACGTGTCGCAGAAGTACTTGCTGGCGCGCAGGGCGGGCGCGGGGGCGGGCGCGGGGGCGGGGACCATGCCGGGGCCGCCGGCCACCCCGACTCCCCCTCCGCCGCCGCCGTCGCCGCCCCCGAGCTTCTTAGGCCCGTCGCCCATCAGCATGCCGTCGTGGCCGCCCGGCGCCGCCGCCGCCGCCGCTGCCGCCGCCGCCGCTGCCGCCGCCGCCCGCTCCGCGTCCCCTGGGGCCGGCATCAAACCTGTCTATGTATCGCATCAAAGAGCGGCCGCGGCGCTCGCATCTGATGGGATAATATAGCAGGTGTTGATGGGTCCGCGAAAGAACAGAAGAACACGCACCGCATCAGCTCCAGAGGTCACGCCACGCGCCCCCTGCCGCCGCCGCACCGCTCCCCCTCCGCGCGTCCCCGAGGCACCGCTAGCTACGCGCTCCTACTTCGCTCCTGCGGCGAACCCCAATGCCAGAGCACTTCATCTGCATCCTTAACGCCGCATGTGCAGATACACACCCTCTTGTTATTTCTTTATTCCTACGAATTTGCACGTTTCTCTAAGTCCCTCATTTATTTTCCTAAACTCACACTATCGCTCCTGATTTCCATCACAGAAATTTGCATATTTCTGATATGACAATGTCCAATATTATATGCATGCATAAATGTTGCTTGCACAGTTGTTTATTATTATGCCTAAACCCCGACTGCGTCTTATTTGAACATTTCTTCTCAATCCCTACTTCTAAGTTTCTAGAAATTTCCATATTCCCTTCTCCATTTATTTCCATAACCATCGCGATTTGCATAACAGAAATGTTCAAATTTGTGATTTATACAATGCTCAATATTATTTGCATAAATGTTATTTTAACAGATGTTCATTGATATGACTAAATCCTCCCTCAGTCATATTTACACTTCCTACTCTCATCCTACTGCTGTGTTCCTGCACTATTCTACAAGTCCATTTTCCAATAATTTCCCTGATATTTTACCAACTCGACTGTTTTGCATCTCAAAAATTTGAACATAATTTTTTTGTATTACAAACGTTCATTATTATTTGGATAAATGCGATTTGCATTTTGAAACTAACGTTCCCGCAGAAATTGTTTCTCTAAGCTTCTTTGGTCCGACAATTTAATTAAATTTTTAATTTCAATAATTACGTCCCAATTACAAATCCTAATCTCTTTAGTTTGCTCCTGAGGCGCATCACATTAGCATGGATGCTCGTGTTTATTAGAAGTCCTCATTAAGTTATTGTTCCTTCTCTATTACTACTTCTGTGTTCTTAGAAATTTGTATAATTCTATATACCCTTCTTCTGCATAAATTTCCTTACTCTCCTTTCCTATCATCTTTCTTGATTTTCATCATAGAAATTTGCAAATTTGTGATTCGAATAGATGTTCAATATGTTTAATGTATGTTTAATATTATTTGCACAAACATTCATAATGTCCAACTTCTCAGTGAAACATATACACACATTCTATTCTCTCACTACTTCTGTTTATAGAAATTTGAGCATTTCTATAAATATTAATAAAATACAATATTTACCTTCCCAATTTATTTTCCTAATCTCTTCCAAATTCTACTAATTTGTATATCAGTGCACAAATGTTGCATAATTGCACAATTGTTCAATCTTAAACTTCTGTTCCGCAGAAATTCTTTCTCTATTAAAACTTTGTTCGCACAAATTTGCAAAGTTATTCATTTCTATAATTATTCTTTCATTACAATTACTAATCTCTTATCTTTTGTGCACACACACACACCCGCACATAAACACACTTCATCTCCGTTCCATCACTTTCATACTTTAGTCCAAATTAAAATTCCTATGTCTCCTTTTTCTTTCAAAGGGAATAGCCGAATAAGGTGGTGTAAAGTTCCCCCAACCCAATCGATAATCTCGATGCTATCTATTGCGTGTATAAGACGTGTCCCAAATGTGTGTTTAAATGATCGCAGCTATGTGGGAGCAGCATCTGAGGGTGTCACTTCCGTTCGCACGCTGACAATATCGTTTCCCTCCCAATATTCCCATGGTGGAAAGAGATGGATGGGCTCCTCCGGTGCACCGATTTTTGCTCGTTCTGCACAGCTCCAGTTTCCGTCACGAACCATGTGACCACTTCGTTTGAAAAGCGAGACCAGACGTCGGCCGCCATGTTTCATGGAGTGCAAGTGTTGTGAAACATTTTTAAGTGGCATGAATGCACAATTTTCAACAGTGAGCGACCAAAAATAACACGATGAAAGGGCAATTGCAATAAAATATGTAATATGTAAAAAAGCGCTTATCTGTTTCAATGATTTGTAACTGTGATAATTTTGGAATTTAAAATCCACGCTAATATGACGTACACTGATGCCTGAAGCTCATTGGCTGAAGTCGGATGCGCAAGAGGCCACCTATCTCTTTCCATCAAGGATATTCCGATTGAGTTTGATACATAATCGATGTAACACCTATAAGATTTCGAGTTCATGTAGTGTTTAAATCTGTGTTTAAATATCGGTTAAACCGTTTTTTTCAATTACATGTAGTCGCGAATTGCAAATTTTTAAACTGAAAAAAATCGATTTTAATTTTTCCACTACCGTCCACATTGCTTAAAAATCTGAATAAAATATGTTATAGGATCCATTTTAGGGAGAAAAGTGAGTCAGTACTCCAACATCATTACGTCGAAAATGAATTTAAAAAAAAATCTATATGAATTTGGCATCAAAATTCGTTGTCAAAAATACCTTCAAATTGAACTGTTTCCCCGTCTCTGAATTTTTTTCAGTCTGATAGACGTAATAAATGATGAGAAAAAATAAAACATGCAAAACACGTTTCCCGTTGTATCTCTGGAACAGATTTCCCTAGGAGGCTGATTTTTTGTGAATATACGTTAATTTGTATTCTCCTTCATATGAGCATCGCTATTATCGATTTGGTTTGGGAGCACTTTTCACCGCCTTATTCGGCTATATGCTTTGCACATTTCTAGGTATAATTTCGGACTCATTTATTTCTTTTATTTCTCACCATCTTCAATATTTGCATAACACAAATGCGACTTGCACACTTGTCTATTTTTGTTTGAAAACGTGATTTACACAATTATAAATTTGATCAGTTTATAATTTTTCTACATACATCCTCATTTTAATGGGTAATTTAATGGTGGTTTTATTACTTTTCTTTTTTCTAACACTTAATTACATTCCCATTAAATTATTATATCTATTATTTAAATACATTATTATATCTTAACATCTCTCCTTTCGACCACGTTTGCAAAGTTTTTTCAATAAACACACTCCAATTAAAATATCCATTTCCATCCCGTCCCTAAATACGCACTGTTCTTCGTTCTTTTACATTTCAAAGCATTATTTAATCCAACAATTATTCAAGATTCAAGTACTTATTAAAATTCGTCCGTATAAAACGATCGACATTTGAATCAATTAGATTGACATTTTTCATTTAACAACTTTCCTTACAAACTCTTTCGTTCCAAAACTATGTTGTCGAAGAGGGTTCATTTCTATATTTATTGACGGTGTCCATTAACCATTATTTATTTATTCACCAATATTTGTTTATTTGTTTACTTAAGGTCAAAAATGTATGTATGTAATACATAAAGAATTCTGCTATAGTATTTTCTTTTCAAAATGCCAAGTTTATGTATACTGACTTTGTTCAAATTAATTACTGTTTACTTCATTAAGTTGGTTAATTTATTTCCTTTTTAGCGTGATGGAATCGTTTAATAAATCAAAAAATTGGATTCGTTTTAAGAAAATCTTGTATACTTTTTTGAAATATTCAGCATGTCTCTCTTCATTACGCGCAACTTTCTCATATTTTCAAAGAGGTAAAAATACGACAATACATCGAAAGTCTTTTTTATAATCACAGCATTAAAAAAATGTTCTTTCTAGCTTCTTTTGCCACGACCCCCCAAAAAACAATAAATGTTCAAACTCATAAATGATTTTTAAACTGTAATCTAACATCCACTCCATTTCTTCATCGGTTTCCTCTTGCGACCATTGACTAATACGTGCTTTGGAATATTTTTTTACCACACTCCATATTAGCGTAAGAGACAGATTTAATATTCCAAAGCAAAGCGTTAAACTAGTTTTTATAAATGGTTTTACCGACTGAGGTCGCTCAGGTTATATTAACTGTTGCCACTTCATTATCTCTAGCCGGGAGCTCCCAAGTTTCGTTTGGCGACGGTGGCAGATTTTCGATAAGCGATTTCGGTCAGGAGGAAAATTCTAGCTGTGATCGGCAGATTTCCGTGATTTCTCAAATCAATATCAGGTGAACACCGGAGCCCAAACGGGCCACGGACCGCAAGCGATTCCTTTTCCAGCCCCATTCTCTTCACTCAAACATAAATGATTGATTAGTGATTCCGGGCGCGTCAACTGCTAAGGTAATTCCCGTAAGTTTAGAGCATGTTTTATAGCGGGAGGTGGTGGTGATATTCCCTCACTGGATGGTGAGATCTGGTGCCGACCTACCGTCGGCTACCGGGGATTTGCCCAACCAGGAATCTCCCACCAACGGGGCACCACTCCAGCTGGGACAAGCTCGCGTACTGCTTCGGCATTCACCTGGTGTTGATCGGAGAAACCACGGAAAACTACCGATCAGAGCAGGCGGCCTCTAGACTTCTCCTCCAGACGGCGACTGCATTGGACCTAGCTGTCAAGCTAGTGTCAAAAATCCTGCCACCGTCGGACTCAAACCTGGGACCTCCCGGTGAGAGGCCCTGCAGTGACATTAGTTGATGCCCTGAGCCACCTCCTCCGATGTCAAGCATAAAATTACTTACATTCACCATATACGGATCAGAAAATCTTATATTACAAAAGATTTTTTAAAATCTGTATCTCACATTTAGAGAGAAGTTTAAAGTCATTAAATTTTTTCAACGAAGAAGAAAAACGCCAAGGTATTTCTGTTTAATTTGATAATAGGTTCAATTTCCAATGGTGAAAGGGGAAACTTCACGAAGCTCATAATAATACAAATCGGATCTGATTGATGGTAGTATCCGAGAGATGGTAAATTACGATACAAATGTTCATCTTTTAGAGGTCATTCACTATTATTTGTAAAGCTAGTGACCTGAAACAATAAAATTACTGCATTAATTTAAATATTTTAGCAAAACAACAACAAAAACGACAATTTTTACGAATACTGCAGTAACATAGTGCAGAATAGAGGTGTCTGGAAGCTTCCTTTATAAAAAGATTCTGTACTGAATTTCTTGAAGAATGGCACATCTAGTTTTTCCGAAAAAAATCTTGTGTTCAAAAATTGGATTTAAAAGTCACTTTCAGGCAGGAAATTTCAACCGGTTACCACGACACGAGTTACTGACTGAGGCTTCTCCTAAGGCGCTGGATGTCAGGTCGTTTCTCATGTTATCGGTGAAACTGACGAGTATATGTTTGTGAGGAAATACACGCGTGTCTCACGAAAGAGCACTTTAAAATTATTAAGTGTTTTCAGCAAAAGTTGATATTGTTCAATTGTTTTTGGAATTTCGTGAGTTTGGGAGTATCTAAAGAAATCACAGACCACTGTCCCGTGCCCGGAGCCTACGTAGTTTTCTTTCAATTTCTGTGCGCATGGTAAATTAGTAATATAGATATTTTTGGATTTATTTCCAGGTCCCGGGTAACACCAGACATCTTCTACACGACTGGAGGCTTTATTGTTGGCTTTAAATTTCTTCACAAATTCGAACTTAGTAACACAGACGCTTTAGGACGCAATATTCATGATACTGCACCACAAAACAATAGGGGTATTTCAATGTCATGATACCAACCCACAATTACTTCTAAAATATATTTACCGTCTTATAACCTCTTTCAAAAAAAGTCTTCAGCTACCTCAAAATATGAACTCTCACACCATAACTCATAAGCCCTGACGCGATTAAATATAAATTAAAATGTAATTGTTCGTGTTTTCTTGAAAAGTAAAGAAGCCTCAAGTTGCCACGCAATTCCAATACTCGTCCTCCTCTGAGTCAGAATTCTTACTCGCGCTTATTTATAAGTATTTCTATGGTCCACTGCTCAATTCCAACTTTGCAACAAATACATACTTTCTGCACGGGTCTTATGGGGAAGAGCATTACGAGAATAGGGGCAGCTCATTGCTGACACATGGGGACAAGATGGAGAAGGAATAATCGAGCGCTGTCCGTGGGTATCATATCCTTTGTGCCTCCTGACTCTCTAGTTGGCAGCGCAGGGTCTGTGAGTGGGGACGGGGCAGGGAAGGAAGACGCGCGCGGCCCATGGCCCGTTGTTTATTTATTTATTTATTTATTTATTTATTTATTTACGTCAAAAAACAGTTAAAAACTGCGTATGACGGGCTATGGGGAAAAGTGAATTGTGTGCACATTTTCAAAATTCTGTGATCCCTACACTAAATCATATACTACTTAAGTTTTGAATTTTGAAAGGGAAAAAAAAAACAAAAAAACTCCCATGTAATAAAATCGATTTTCAAGGATAAATAAGCAATAAATTTTGAATTTTGAAAGGGAGAAAAAAAACAAAAAAACTCCCATGTAATAAAATCTATTTTCAAGGATAAATAAGCAATAAATTTTGAATTTTGAAAGGGAAAAAAAAACAAAAAAACTCCCATGTAATAAAATCTATTTTCAAGGATAAATAAGCAAAAATTTTGGCTCTTATTACTTCCTGCCGCGACAACATGGAAACGATAATTTGAATAATTGTATTTCCCACTGAATTCTAGAAGACGTCCACAGAAAATGAAATTACATTTATGTCCAGAAGCAAAACAAGGGGCCATCTCAGCATTTGCTCAATGGATCAGGGAAACTGGACGAAAAACCTGATCGAGATGGGGTCATTGACCCGGAAGCTGTGTTACAATAGTTGTTACAGGTTGTTTATACTCAGTTATACAGTCCAAATGGTAATTAATACATTATGTATCATTGTTAAAATTAATGTTACTTTTCTTGTGATGCTCAGTATAGTCTCTAATTGTATAGAAACAGTTATGCAGCAGAAACGATTTCACTTGTGATTTAAACTTTTCTATTGAATTTAATCGTTTAATGTCATCTGGCAAAGTGTTGTAAAATAATGTACATGTATTGTATGTGAATACTACTGTGTTTCAGTCTACTCCTCCAGGATCGTCCGGGAACAAGTCACTGGAAACACCGAAAACGGCCGATGAAGACAACCGGCTTCCAGAATTTTCAGCCTGACTTAGATCATTTGGTATGATTCAAGGAATAAGTAGGTTCCCAAAATTAAGTGTTTTTTACTCCCTCCTGTTTAGCAATTCATAAAACCTACAATCCCCCAAAAATGAACGTTCTGTTTCGAACTCTTCTTACAGAGTGAAATTGAAGTTATCTTAAACTTTAAAAAGTATTTACTTAAGGTCGCTTTATAACATCAAGGTCATCACCGACCACTATCATTATACAATTTTAAGGAAAAACATAATAGTTACATTTTTACAACATTAAATCTATGGTATTACAATATTTTTAATTATACATGGTTTTCAGTTTTGTAATATCTAAACGTTTCATTACTTTGGTACATCTGTCTATAGAACTGAGTATTGGTTTTAGAGTTCCTTCCATTCTCACAAACTTTTTAATCTTCTTTGTAGCAGGGCATTCAACAATGAGGTGGGAGGTGGAAACTGCTGACCACACTTTGAACAGGGTTCTGGATCAGACCTCTTGAATAAATGGCAGAAATTGAGATTGAAATGCCCTATCCTCAGTCTTGTGATTATAACCTGTTCTTTTCTCATAGTGTTTTCTAGGGAAAACTGGGTCAAGGATGGATTGTCTGACTAAATGGAATTTGGAAACATTCAAATTCCAATTAGAGTCCCAATAACTGAGGCAGGAGTCTTTAACAAACTTTTTGAAGTCTTGTAAAGTGCCTTGCATTTGGTTGTCGGCGGATGTAATGATGTGGCTAGTTAAGCGGCTGCATCAGCTTTCTCGTTGCCAATGATTTTTTTGTGCGAGGGGATCCATATTATTTTATATAGGACCCACTTACAGCTAGATTTTCTAGGATCTCCTGAATTTTTTGGATAATTGGGTTGGAAGTGAATCTGTTCTCAATGGCTCTCAGAGTTGATAGCGAGTCTGAAAAAATTGCAATGGAAGTATCTTTTGGAGTCTTAACACACAATGACTTGAAGGACTGCCCATGCTTCACAGGGTAGCTATGGAGAAGTAATCCGGGAGGCGGTGAGAGTCAAGTTTATTAATTGATGACTGGTATATAGCATAGCCTGCAATTGCGTCACGTTTAGACCCGTCTGTTTAAACTTGGTAGTAGTTGTATTCTTGGGGCCTAGTAGATATTCTTTCTTGTAGCCTACCAATAGGTTCAGTGATGTTTGTTGGGTTTTGTACGAGGCCGGTGTTAGTTGTGATATTAAAGTTCTGCCAAGGTGGGATGGAATGATTGCGCCTTGGAATACAAAGTGGTTGGGCGATATTAATTTTTTCTAGATATTTAGGGAGTCTCTCTCTGAGCGGTAATGGGAGCTGTGAGCTGGATTTATATATGCTAGGTTCAAGGTTGTTGAAGATAATTGAAGTAGTAGGGTTGGGGGAATGCTAAACGTGGAGTAGGCATAGGTTATGCACTGAACGTTTCTTCTTAATTCCAATGGTAGTTGTATTGCTTTTACAAGTAGACTGTTACGTGGACTGGTTCTGAAGGCTCCAAGACTTGGACGACATGCATTGTTGATCGCAGGGTTTAGGGTACTCAGAACCTTTTTTGAAGCTGAGCTGTAGACCGTAATCTAGTTTAGATTGAACCAGAACCTTATAGGTTGAGCAAGCATTCGACTTGTGCTCCCCATTTGATGGAAGATAACTTTTTGATAATATTAAGTCGTTTTTTACATTGAACTTTACGAGCCAATATATGGTGTTTCCATGAATGTTTGGAATCGAATAGTATACCCAGAATTTTGCACACATAAGTCCTTTTCAATTGGTGATCATCCAGTTTAAGAAAACTTCTCATTATCCTAATTTCGTCTTCTTGTGAACATCATTAACTCTGATTTAGTCTTCGAGATAGTAATTCCTGCAATGGTTGACCGGTTAGTGATTCTATCTACCGATTCTTGCATAATACTTCGGGTCTAGGTACAGAATTTTTGTTCAGATCTAATACAAAAGAAGTTCTTCCGTAAGGAATGGCTTGTTGTAGTATTCGTTATACTCCTTAGTTAATAGCATAATGTTTTGATCATCTAAATTTATCCTTGAGGGGATTGTAGATAGGAATTTTGGGTCAAACTTATTGTTATCTGAATTTTGAGCAAAAGTGTTTGCTAAAAGGTTACATACGTCTTGAGATCCAACATGTTTTAAGCCAGTACTGCCAATAAGATATCTAGGAAAACTGGGAATAATTATTCCACTAATGGCTTTTACTTTATGTCATATCTCTGAAATAGATTGATGTGTGATGGAAGAGGTGAACTTTTGCTATGATTTCACCATTATGGATTTGAGAGTAAGTCTTGCAAAAGTTCTTGATTTCCTGTAAGCAATACCATTTGCTTTTCTTAAGTTTCCTATATGCTCTTTATTTATTTTTAATGGCTATAGTACATTGCTCATGCCACCATGGGACTTGGTGTTTTCTAATTATACCCGAAGTTTGGGGAACCGAAGTTCTTGCTGCTGCTAGAATAAGTGAAATGAAGTCTTGAACCAATCTATTAACCTCTTGAGAGTTCAGGTTGATTGGTTGATTTAGAGTTGCAATATTGGACTTAATGAAGTGTTGGAATTGTTGCCATTTCGCTGGTTCCAGGATCCATTTAGGCTTTCATCTCAGATTGGAGAATAGATCTAAGTCTGGAAGAATCATGCTAATGGGATAGTGGACACTGTCATAAAGGTAATTGTTGGTAGACCATGTAATTCTGGCTGCAATGTCATTTGAGGCAAAACTAAGATCAATGTTGCTTTCAGTTCCATTTCTTATGTTGAAATGGGTGGCCATACTACTGTTTAATAAAGTAAGAAAATTATGATTATCTAACCAATCTTCAATAATTTTACCCCTTCTGTCTATGATAATAGATCCCCATCATTTATAGTGACTGTTACTATTATAAAAGGTTTGGGTAACTGTAGGAGAATGTTATCAAGTTCATAGACATCAAAGTCCTACCTATTGGAGTTATAAATATTACATACATTAATATTGGAGATAATATTAACCTTGACAGCTGTGGCTTCGAGTAGTTTAAAGAGGAATTTCATGTCCATAAATATCACTTTTAACAAGGATAGCTATACCACCAGAAGCAATTTGAGCATCATTTCTATTGCAAGAAGATGTAATATAACCAGGTAATCTACCAGACTGATTGCCTTTAAAGTTTGTTTCCTGTAAACATAATATCTGAGGGAGATTATTATTAACTCAAAGTTTTAGGGATGGTAAAGAAACAATTACAATTCCATTGTATGACATTCATTTCTAATTATTATTCAGGTGCATCCAGCCGCTTCAGCTATTTGTTCTTGTGCACTCTTCAACTTGTTCATGATACTTGTAAATCTATATTTTATTGATTATACTGTATACTTTATGTAAGTAATGGATATAATTCAGTCATTATTTGGATAATATACGGAATATGAAGTGAAAATTCACTGGCGATTACAGTTGGGTTTTCCAATCTTCAAGGATTTACAATGAAATTTTTCAATTGGTTATAAGTGAGTGGATTATCATTTGGGTTATCTCCATACTTTGCTTTTATTGATTCATCTAGAGATTTGGGAGATGCTTTGTGATGAAATACCCCGTTAATATGGAAATTTTCATCGATTTGTATGCATTGTTACAATTGTGAGTAAAGTGCTTCAAATGATTTCAAATGAATTTTTTCGAAAACTCAATAGATTCATGTGAAGAAGAACTTCAAATTTTGCATTTACAGTAATGCTTAATCATTTTCTTAAAAACCGCTTCAAATTTTCCAATGAAAATTTCTATTTTGGACGAGCTTTTACTCTTCTTTGATATTAGTGAAGTAGTATTTCGATTGTACAACTAGGAAAGCAAAAAGTTGAGAAAATGTCAAAAAAATGTACTTTTGGCGATGATAGATGGCAGTTGGTCAGAGAATGGAGCAAAACCTTAAAGCCAGACCACATCAAGGAAATTAGAAAGCTATACTACGAGAAAGTCCGTGCAATTCTGTAAAACCTCTAGTTAATAAGGTAATCTGGCGTAGAACCCATTACAATTCCATTGAATAATTTGCATTGAGACGATTTATTGAGAGAGCTCGGAATCAGTTTTCTCATTCTGTTGAAGAGATTCTTTTAACTTATTCATAATTCTCGTGAATCTGCTTTTTATTGATTTTTCTGTAAGCTTTGAGTTCGTGTCTGACATCATATGAATAACAGATTGTACATCATTAGTGAAATCTTTTGCTATTAAAATAGGGCTCCTTGAAACAGTTACTTTGTTTATGAAGTTTATCAGTTGGTTATACGTAAGAGGATATGTGTAGGTATTACTTTCAATTCTTTCTTTTATAGGAGTAACAAGGTCATAACAGATCTTTCAGAAACGCTCAAACGCCATTTCCTCAAAAATGGCTCCAAATTTTTTCTTCAAATTTTGCGTACGGATAGTGAATAAAACACTGTTTAAGATAACAAAAAATTCATTTAGGTGTATTCTTTTATTTTTTCGAAAAATACACATATAATTTTTTTGAAATATATCTCGCGCCGTTAATATGCACATTTCCATCGATTTGTATGCATTATTGCATTTATGAGTGGAAGTGCTTCAAATGTCTTTAAATGAAGTTTTTCCAAAGCTCAATAAATTCTTGCGAAAAAGAGCTTCAAATTTCGCATTTACACTAATGCTTAATCGCCATTTTCTTAAAAACGGCTTCAAACTTTTTTACGGAAATTTCTATTTAGGACGAGGTTTTACTCGTCTTTAATAGTTTTAAAGGTACATTTCGGTTCTACTATTAAGAAACCGAAAAGTTTTGAAAATGTCAAAATAATGTACTTTGGGCGACGATAGATGGCAGCTGGCAAGAGGATGAGGCAAGACGTAAAAGCGCACCAATGAAATTAGAAAACTTTACTACGACAAAGTCTGTACAATTTTGTAGCACCTCTAGTTTGTATTATTGGGAAGTTAGTATTATCTACTTTAAGATTTTCGATTTCGTTTTGTTCATCTACTACTTCTAGGTGTTTTTCAGTTATTTCCATTACTAACTGATCTTGTGTTTCCTTACTTTCCATTTCTGTATTCTGTGCGTTTTTTTTTGTTTTTTTTAAACATTTGTTGCGTCAACTCACGACGCAACGCGTCTCTTAACCTCTTCTTGGGTGTTGAGCGCTATTGGAGTAATCCTCCGTTACTTTCTACATTAAATCTGGAGTAATCCTCCGTTACTATTGAAAGTTCTGTTCGTCTCGTCGCGGTCAGTTGTCAAGAGGACCGCCAGGTAGCATCTCCGCGTACGCGCCTCTCACCACGCGCTCCTGCGTCACTACCCAGCGGCCAGAATTGGAAAGGAATAAGGATTGGGGTAGGGTTTAGGAAACTTCACAAGGGTTGGAGTAGCCCTTGTGAAGCAGCCAAACTCGTTTTATTGGAACAAATTTCACATGAGATTCGACGGGAATCGAACCCGGATCTCCTTGGTGAAAGGCGAGCGACTTTGCTCTACGCCACGTGATGGCCGCTTGAAATTTTACTAGGACACTGGTTGGCGAGGTGTCGTGTTTGTTTACATACGAAACAAGTCATGTCATCAGTTGAGAAATAAACTCTGTAAACTGTTCCATCATAAAGAATTGTGGTAGATTCTGGAAGTTTTTTTACATCTTCAGGTGCAACAAATGTCTGTCTTCTAAAACTCATTATGTGTGCAAAATCAGGTTCAGAGATCTCTGCCCGAATGAATAATATGTTTGATCTGACTTGGATATTTCTGTTTGAAAATTCTTTTTGGATTATATCATGAGGAATTATAGGGCATACATTAGATATGATCACTCTCTTAAATTTGTTAACAAATGTCCTGATATTCAGTTCGTGATTGTTGATATTTAACGTTTGGTATTTTTTGTAAGATTTTCTGCCATTATTTTGCTACTGAGGAAAACACATATTCTATTGTTTTAGATACGTGACACGAATCTAATGTCGTTAGAATTCACTAAGGTGACTAGTTTATTAACGTAGTCTCTAATGGCAATACCTTCGTATGCTTCAATGATCACTGCTTGTTTTTTGATGGGAATACATTGCTAACAGTTGCAGTTGCGTAAGACTTCTTTTCTTGTGGTACTGTAGATATTTCTTGTGTAAGTTGGGTTATGTTTGTGTTTAGATTGGAAGGATTCATTGTGGTTGCAAGTCAGCCGCAATGCGGCTGGTTGTCAGTTAATACAGTGTTAAATTAAGTTCGTAATTGTGCCCACGTATCTGTTGGAGTTCCTCGTAACAAATGCTCAGTCCACAAAACTTCACTCACTCACGATATTCATCATATCATCATATATATCACGATAACATTCCGCTCCGAGCAGTCGATCTGTGCGGACCTCTGAGTCGCTCTCGGTAGTAGTAACCATTCATAGTGTAAGGTGTATTAGCCAAAAGTTTAGTCTACACAGTGCGCAAATTAAACCAAGTGCAGTGATCTAAAAAGTGATTAACGCTACATCAACTTTCAACAACGCTGGCCTCAGCCAGTGCATCGCCGATGCATTAGCATTGGTTTATCCAACCGTCGGCCAAATGGAGGTCGCGGAAGGCGACGGCCGCGATTTCACAGCTCTGTACGCTCCAGCGTATCAACCAACGCCAACTCAACAAGTGCAGATGTATCATTACGCAGCACCGCAAGCAACAAGTATGCAGCCACATATCCAAAATTATAGCCAGCCAACACAGGTCAGTCATTTTGTGCCAGCAGAAGGTGCAACCTCATCCTCAAGGTGCAGTGACAATAGTAGTGTAAACTCCGTTCCAAACCCCCAAGTGACAAGTGGCAAACGTGGAAACAGTGACCCCATCCAAAACCCCAATCAATCCAAAAAAGTACTGACCAACACTAATACCAGCTATACTATTCCTACAGAGAATAGATTCAGCAGTCTAGCTGACCTTCCCGATGATGTTACGAACGCTACCGACCCCCCGATACCGGAAAATGTTAGAATCCCACCCATCCACATCAGCAATATTACAAACATTATGGAACTAAATCAGGAAATTAAGGCCCAAATCTCTGCGCAATTCACCGTAACATTCAACAATAACAAAGCCAAAGTTAACTTCCAAAAAATAGAAGACTACAGAAAAGCAATTCAGTATTTCATTAAAACCGAAAAACAATTTCACACATACAAGGACCCAACCAATAAAAAGTTCTCGGTGGTTTTCAAAAACATTCACCCCTCCATCACCCAAGAGGAAATATATAACGACCTGAAGGAACAATACTCTTCCCTAAATAGTATCACCAGACTACATAAAGATAACCAGCCCATCCCAGTGGTAGCTGCAGAGTTTTCCGGTGAACAATCGATTGACTTAATCCTCCGTACCAGCCAAATCTGCAACTTAAAAGTTAAAGTTGAAAGAAGACGGAAAACAAATGGAATAATTCAGTGCCTTCGTTGTCTCGACTTTGGACATTCTAAAAATAATTGTTACAAACAAATCGCCTGTATTCATTGTGCCGAGAATCATTACTCAGTAAACTGCCCCAGACTGAACCAACCTCCGAAATGCAGAAACTGCGATGGGACTCACCGTGCGGATATCCGTACGAATGAATGCCAGTACTTTAAAAATATATCGGAAAATAAAACTAGAATGCCCCCAAACCTCTCGTCAAATATGAGAACCAACAAATCAACTCCACCCCCACCGGCGCCCCCACCGCCACCCCCACCTCAAAACGTCCGCCATTTCCCTACACTCCATAGAACTGCTAACATACCAAATTTCACCCATGAATCAGCATTTAATCGTCCGCCAAATAATATCCCACCATATGTCCCAAACCATAATCCACATACTAGTCTCCCCCAAAATAACCTTCTGAACACACCATTCATTCATAATATTATCAATCACATAATAACCCATATAATCAACATCATAAATTCAGTCATCCCAACTATTATTCAAAACATACAACAAGCAATTACTTCTAATTTTAGTTTCTCCAATGGCTCAAAATAACTCAAATCATAAATTAATCCTAATGAACTGAAACGCATGTGGCATCAGCAATAAAAAAACGAACTCCATTTCTTTCTCCAAACACACAATGTCGACATTGTATGTATCACTGACACCCATTTAAAACCTCCAGCCACTTTTAAACTACCAGGCTATAATACAATAAAAAAGAATAGGGCTAACACCTCAGGCGGCGGAGTTATCATACTCATTAAAAACACTATCGCCTACTTCGAAGAAAACTCAACACCCGTCAATGGCATTGAAACAATAGCAGTTTCACTTACCTACAGCAACCCAAAACTTACTATCATTGCGGCTTATAAACCCCCAACATAAGAACAATTTTGCAGGTCTGAACATCTTACTTTCGCGTTATTCATCTTACATACTTTTAGGAGATCTAAATGCTAAACATGTGCAATGGGGGTGCAGAGTCACCAACGCAGCAGGTGCCCAACTTCTAAACTATATCGTAACAAACAGAATTAGTTTGTGCGCACCTCCAGAACCAACCTATTATCCTTATGATCCAATCAAGCTTCCTGATATACTAGACATAGGAATAACAAACATTAATAGCAATTTTCACTCAACTCCGCATTTTGAACTAGACTCCGAACACCTTCCAGTCTTAATTTCTACAGATCAAATCCCCCCACCCCATTCACCCATTCCGGCATTAAATACTTACAACTTAAATTGGTCCAAATTCAAAAACATAATGCAAAACCAAATACCCAATTTTAAAATACTAAACTCTCCACCGGAAATAGACCAAGCAATAACGCAACTAAATAATATAATAATCAACACAATTAGCAAACTTAATCCTGAACGTCCGAACACCCTTCGAAAACACACATCAAATAAACTACCGAAAAGCATTATCAAAATAATAGAAACTAAAAATAAAACTAGAAGGTTATGGATGGCACTTAGAATTCCCTCACTTAAAGAAGAACTAAATACTCTAACCAAAATCAGTAAAAAAGCTCTAGAACACAATAAACAAACTAAATACAATAATATCATACATTCATTAAATACACGAAATAACTCTCTCTGGAATTTCACTAAAAGTATACTCGAAAAAAAACCATAATCCCACCACTAGCTACTCCAAATGGAAAAAAATACGCCACCGCCGATAAAACGGAAGTATTAGCCGACCACTTCGCATCAACTTTCACACCAAACATCACACCTCCTCTCCCAGATCACACCCACATCCAACTCTTTGCGAATTCCCCTAATTTCAACGTACCACAAAAAATTAAGTATATCTCTCCACATGAAACTCTAAAAGTTATCAAATCCCTTCCCAATAAAAAAGCTCCCGGCCACGATAAAATAAATAATATAATTCTCAAAAACCTACCCAATCCTGCTATAGCTTTCATTGTAAACATATATAATTCATCTTTAAGAACTGGCTACTACCCTACTACCTGGAAACATTCTATCATCCTCCCGATTCCCAAACCTAATAAGAATCATAGCATCCCCGATAACTACAGACCCATAAGCCTCCTCCCCACTTTAGCAAAAATATTCGAGAAATTAATTCTAACATGATTAAACAACTATATTAAAAAAATTCACCTCATACCTTTCTACCAATTCGGATTCACTAATAAACTATCCACAGCACACCAACTGCTGCGTATTTCAGAAAATCTCCACTCCTCCTTTCAAAAAAAAAAAAAACAATATTCAATAGCAGTTTTCATGGACATCGCTAAAGCTTTCGACAGGGTATGGCATGAAGGCTTAATTTATAAAATTTTATCTATAGGCACCCCTATATACCTTTTCAAAATAATTAAAAGCTTTCTCACAAATAGAACTTTCTCAGTTTCAATAGAAAATCAAAATTCGAACCCCCGCCCTATCTCTGCCGGTTTACCTCAAGGATCACCTCTCTCTCCCCTACTCTATAACTTGTACACAGCCGATATGCCTACATCAAGATTAACAAACATAGCCCAGTTTGCAGATGATACCGTAATCTACATGACCCACTCCTCAATTAATTACATAGCTAACGAAATCCAATCTCATTTAAATAAAATAGAAAACTGGGCAACGAAATGGAAGATTAAAATCAACCCCGCGAAATCTACAGCTAAAGTCTTCACTTTCAGACCTTATTCCTTCCCCATGCCATTTAAATTGAACAACAATACAATCCCTTGGACTCCTCACAACAATGCTGTTAAATACCTGGGTCTTCACATGGATACTACACTCAACTGGAAAATACACATTGATACAAAAGTCCAACAAGCCAAAGCCAAAATAATACAGCTAAAATCACTTATAAATAACAGTAAACTTTCACTAAATAACGGTATCACCTTATACAAAACTATCATTAGACCTCTTCTCCTGTACGAATGTCCAATTTGGACAAATGCTGCCAAGTATAATATCAACAAAATTCAGGTTATTCAGAGCAAATACCTAAGAACTATTACCCACGCCCCCTGGTTCATTTCCAATAAGCAATTACACCACGAACTTAACCTAAAACCCATCGCACATCACATAGCCTTTCTTGCCAATAACTTTTATTCTAATCTAACACTCATCAATCATGAAAGACATAAATTTAGGAAAATATAATGAAAACCCAACTAGAATAAAAAACCGATATCCAGTTCATTCTTTTCTCAACATTTTTTCAAACCTCAGTAATTTTTAGAGGTGCTCGGTGAGTCCCCTCGTCAATGGTAGTTTAGAGTTAGTATATAAGAATTAGATATAAGTCAACTATACAAATAAAGAGTTTCTTGTAAACTAAACTTTGTAAGTCAATCCTATACAAAATAAAAAAAATAAAATAAAAAAACTCACGATATAAAAACACGCAATAGCACCACACTGCGAACCTCACAGTACGAGAGCTGAACGTCGAATATATCTTAAACTTTGAAAGAACTTGTACACATATATTAATATATTTTAAGTTATAAATAAGACGCTAGTTTTAAAATTTCATTCATAATAAACATTCATTTATAGTTTGATATTATTAACAATATATGACAAAAATTTATATTCAGTGCACACTTTAATAAAATTTTAAATGTATAACTAATATAATTTTACATTTAATTTAGCCCAAAAGTAGTTAGTCGAGAAAATATTGTTAGAGCTTCACTCTTGCCACGGTGGCGGCGGAAGCAACATTATACGTCCCGAGCGCTCTGTCTGAGTGGCAGTGTTACCTGGAAAGCGTGTTCGAAGTGAATGTATATTCAGGTGAGTTTTCTTTGAAATCAGTTGAAAACTGCAACGAATAGTATTTATTTTCTTTCAAATTCCCCCAGAAGATGTAAAAAACACAGTTCTTGCTCAGCAGCGGTCGTGAACAGACGTGTCAGCGCGCAGCAATCCCCGGATCAACACGGAAGCAACACAAAACAGAGGTCAGTCAGTGACAACATGAACTCTGAAGAACCCAAAAGAATCAATTCCGATCCCAGTGCAGACAGTGTAAATCTATCTATTGATAAAGAATACAGTTGCGAAGTTCCAATCGGAAACATATTTACTTGAAAGATAGGACATCTCCAGGAAAAACGTTTTGAATATGCAAAGGTTAAATCAGATGAACAGCAAACTCTAACAGAAAAAAAAATCTCCTATCTATGTAGCAGAAAAGTAAACTCAATCAATTTATAATTGAACTCAGAATCAATGTTACCAACAATTTCATTACAGATCTAAAGTACAATAAGATAAAGATAAGTGCAAAAAGCCCTACAGACTTTCGGAAAATAATGAAGTACCTCATACTCACGCAACGGAAATTCCACTCAAACAAGGACCCTGCCAACAAAAAATTCTCCATTGTGTTCAAAACCCTTCATCAATGTATATCTGAACAGGACATTTTTGCAGACCTCGAACAGCAGCACCCTTCAGTGTTAAATATCACTAGACTACAGAAAGAAGGCAATACGAAACCAGTGGTCGCAGCCGAATTCAACGGCACAGAAACACCCGAAACTGTACTACAAATAAACCAAATATGCAACCATCGAGTGATTACAGAAAAGAGGAAAAACAACGGTCCCATTCAATGTCAACGGTGTTTGGACTACGGATATACAAAAAATAATTGTAACTACCCAATCAAGTGTGCTTTTTGTGCCGGGAACCACTATTCAGTGCAGTGTCAAAGGAAAAATGAAAATCCCGTGTGGGCGAACTGTCTCGGCAGCCACAAGGCTGATGTAAGAAACTCAACTTACTACAAGGAAGTAACAGACAAAAAAAAGGCTATAAACGATATTAATAGAAATTCTGGCAACCCCTCGCTTCCTCCGCTCCCTCCCAATCCATCACAAATCCACTTCCCGAGTCTACCGCAAAAAATTTTACTTCTATCTTTGACTCAAATCCTTCCATTTCACCACCTCGACAAAATTATCTGAACGGAAATAATCATAAGCCTCGCATAACCTGATCCTCAATCATATAATCCCATTCTCTCCACAATCATCAATTCCATCACGTGTATCATCAATTTCATAAATTCATTAATACCTTCAATCATTAGTACGATTCAAAGCTCGGTGGCGGAATATTTAAACAGCCGTGACAAATAGTAGTAATAATAATATTATTAATCACAATAATAACAACAATAAGATCAATAATAATAAAATGGAACGCCAACTCTATCACAAATTAAAGAACTGAACTGAAATTCACTTTTTACATCATTATAATGTCGACCTAGATATTACCGAAACACACTAAAATAAAAACAACAAACTAATTATTCCTAATTACACAATACATAGGACAGACAGGCAAGAAACCAAAGGAGGCGGAGTTCTCATAGCAGTAAAATCTAATTACCAGCATAATTAAACAACACTTCCAAATACACCGGGATTGGAAACCGTAGCAATAGAAGTAATCTTTAACAATAACCTATAGAAATTAATATCTGCTTATAAACCTCCAACTATCAAAATAGCCAACACTAATTTACAAAATTTATTCAATCCAACAGAAAAAGTTATACTCTTAGGAGATATCAACGCAAAACATCCAAACTGGGGTGCCAAAACAAAAATCGAAACGGTAAAATATTAAAACAAATAATAAACAACCACCATTTTAAAATAACATTCCCCAGTAAACCAACGTTTTTATACTAGATCGAACATGTAAACCTGATATACTAGACTTTGGAATAACCAATACCAACAATAACGTTTCTCATCAGTAATATTTAAATTATATTCTGATCACATGCCTGTTCTTGTTTCATCGCAACTAACACCACAACACATCCCAAGACCATCACCAAATACACTTAAAATAAATTGGGAAAAGTACACAGAGATAAACAATCAATACTCAGAATAAAAATCTCAAACAAACCTCTCGAAATAGATCTTTCCGTAACAACATTAATCGACCTTGTCAGAAAATCTATGTTAGAAGCACAATCTCCAACTACTGACAACAAAACACAAAGAAAACATAGCAAATTTCCTGCCAACATAATACATGCAATAAGAATTAAAAATAAAACGAGATGACTATGGTATAATCTCAGAACACCTGAAATAAAGAAAGAACGTAACATAATCACCAATATTGTTTAAAGACTTACAAAAACCCACAATAATCAGTAATTCCACAATTTTATAAAGTCATTAAGCAGTAGCAATAACTCTATATGGCAATTCACAAGGAAAATTCTAAAGAAGAAAAACCAAATTCCCCTACTAAATACACCCACTGGAAAATCGCTCACATCAATTCACAAAGCAGAAGAACTCGCCAAATATTTCGAAATAACATTCGCAGTTAATAACAACTTACACCCGAACATAACAAAATCATTCAAAGTAGCAAAACATACCCATATGGCCCACGCCATACTACATATTACTCTTCTCCCACAGAAATTAAAAAAAAATTAGAAACCTCCCCAATAAGAAAGCACCAACATCACTAACATGACAATAAAAAACCTACCCATATCTGCAATAGCCTACTTAAATAATATATTTAACTCTTCACATTCAGTGACGCATCGAACGTATCTCCTCCAACAGTAAATATTGTAATCTCATCAACAGTAATTGCAATCTGGCCAAACCATCCAGAAGGAAGAAGGAAAAGAACAATTAATGGAATGAAGTAATGTTAAGAAACAACTTCAATAAAAACTAGTGATGCGACAAATGACACAGACTTTTTCGTAGCGAAGCTTTGTAATTTCGTTGGTGTGGACTGGCTTTACGGTCTTGCCCCATCCTCTTGCAGGTGCCATCTATCGCCGCCAAAAGTAATTTTTTCAAAACTTTTCTCAACTTTCTGGTTTACTAATAGTACAGCCAAAATATTGCTTTAAGAGTAATAAAGAAGAGTAAAACCTCGATCCAAATAGCAATTTTCATTGAAAATATTGAGCGGTTTTTAAGAAAATGGCTTTTAAGTGTTACTGTAAATGCGAAATTTGAAGCTCTTTTTCACAGGAATCTGTTGAGTTTTGGAAAACCTTTATTTGACGTCATTTGAAGCACTTCCACTTTCAAATGCAGTAATGTATACAAATTGCTGGAAATATGTATATTAACGGCGTGAGAGATATTTTTAAAAAATGTGTAATTTTTGAAAAAAAAACAACAACAAAGAATACACCAAAATGAACTTTACGTCATATTAAACAGTACAATTGGCACTATCCGTTGGAAGAGGTTCAAGAAAAAATTTGGAGCCTTTTTTTGAACAGATGGCGTTTGAACGTTTCTGAAAAGGCGGATATTTTAGCTCATTTTCACAGAAAACTGTTGAGTTTTCGAGGTTTATAGGCAATTATTTAAATATCATTATTTTTAATGTAATAGTGTGAACAAATCGCTGATAATCTTAATATTAAGAACGTAAGAGGCTAGTCAAAAAAATACATTTTTTTAATTTTTAAAAAACAAAAGAAGAGAGCAACATGGCGTTTATGTCATCCCATTTAATACATTTAACAATATCTCTACCAAAGGGTTAAAGATAATATTTGTAGCTGTTTTTGAGGAAATCTTGTTTTTGTTATTTTTTAAAATTGCACAAATTGCATGCAATATTGCACGAAAACCACTCAAAAGTTCAAAAAATGTACACGAACCTTAATAACAAATAATGGACAGTAAATTTCATTTGAATGAAAAATATGAAATTCAATTTAGTAGTTGTTCGACGACGCCGAGAAAAACAAACTTTTGCAATTTTCGAAAATTCAGAATTAACCGTGAAAATAGGACCAATGCCACCTTTGTTAGTGTATTTTACTCTATTCTTACAATAAATATAAAGAAAAAATTTGGGGCTGTTTTTAAAATTTGGGGTTATTTTTGAGAAAATAGTGTTTGGGCGTTTCTAAAAATGCGAATTTTCATCTCGTTTTCACAGAAAACAGTTTATAAAGATACAGAAAAAAGATTTAAATGGCATTCTTTACAGCACATGTGCTCTTAAATATAATAATGTGAAGAAATTGTCTCTATTGTAAATATTACCGACGTGAGAGTAAAGTAAAAAAATATAATTTAGTAATTTTTGAAAAAACTAAAGAATAGAGCAATATGGTGTTTATGTCATTGTATAGGGTGCATTTGACACTACACCTAACAAAAATTTAGAAAAAAAATTTGGAGCCGTTTTTGAGAATATCTTGTCTTGTTATTTTTTAAAGTGGCAAATATTACACGCAATATTGCGCGAAATCTTTCAAAAAAATCTACGTGACCTTAATGAAAGAATTATTTATGGACAACAAATTTCATTTTAAAGAAAAAGTCTTCAATTTTGTAGTAGGAAGACGCCAAAAAAAATCATAATTTTGCCATATTGAAAAATTCAAAGTTAACCGTGAAAATCGGACCTCTGCCACCTTTATAAGTATATTTTACTCTATTCTTACAAGAAATTTAAAGAAAAAATTGGAGCCGCTTTTGAGAAAAATTTGAAAATGTCTGGGGGTAAATGTAAAATAAATGTAAAATTATCCCAAATTTGAAAGAATGTTTTTCAAAATTTCAAAGCTTTAGCTAGAGCCGCATGAACAGGAGTTTCTTCAATTTTGAAAAACATCCTGCCCATGGTTTTGGCGCTAGTACTGTTCACGGACGGACGGTCGGACATGCGGACGGACATGCGGACGGACAGACGGACGGACAGACGGACGGACGTTTTGAAAAAAACAACAACACTTTTTCGGTATCAGGGGACCCCAAAACCTGTATTTCTGTTAAAATCTCGAAATCGATTTTCCGCAGCATTACATGTAAACTACGTATGTATACGAGAAAGTGAAAATGGCGTTCTCTCGTGAGTTGTATAAACTATTTTTCCACGGCCGTCATCTTTTCACGAGTTTAAAATGTTAATAAGTTTTTTTTCCTCTCTTAGTTCTATGCGTGCTCGCATAGAGAGTAACTACGAGGTGGCCCTTTAATTTCCATCTTGTTTGGAGTGTGTGTGTGTATGCGTGTGTGTGTGGGTGTGTAGAAGTATAGTATTTCGCATAGGTTTCATTCAAATTTGAGCGAATTTTGTTCTCATAATAATTGAATTTAAAGAACCAAATTCAATAACAGATGCCACAAAGGAAGGTATGGAAGATTTGTCTCCAAAAAATCAAAGAAATTAAAGATTTATTTAATTTTGATTTAGAGAATTTAAAGATTGGTGCCAAAGTGAAGTATAATTCACAAGCGTGATGTTGGCTTACTTCAGTGAGAGAGCTAAAGAATATAAATAAACGACGCTGTGGGCACAATATTCAATGTTAAAATCTTGCGTTAGGATTAATGAAAATATCGGTATTGGAAAATATGGCAAATTAATTGTATTTTTAAACAGAAAAACAGATGGTTATGTAGCAAAAAAAAATCACTAGTTTTGAGAAGAAAACATATAATTGATTTCTTAAGAAATGCTAGTGATGAGGAATATTTGATGATTACAGTGACATTATTATTACATTATTATTTGATATTATTGATGTAGGGGGAAGAGTGGATTCAATAGTTATTGATTTTGCTAAAGCATTTGATGTCGTGCCGCATGACATATTGATACTGAAACTTATTGATGCTAAAATTGACAAGCGGGTAATAGCATGGATAAATGAATTTCTTCGCGATAGAAATCAAAAAGTCCGAATTGGACAGCACTTATCGGAAAAGGGTAACATTACTTCCGGGGTTCCTCAGGGCAGTGTCATAGGCCCACTGCTGTTTCTTATCTTTGTAAATGATTTATCGCGAAATATAACGTCAAAAATTCGACTCTTCGCCGACGACTGTATATTATATAGGGAAATTGCAGATCAGCACGATATGATTCAAGTACAGGACGATTTAAAAAAAATTTACGATTGGGCAATAGCTAATAAAATGACTATAAATGGAAAGAAAAGTAAAGCGATCACATTTTGTAGGGCCAGAGCTTTTCATACAATACCTTATCAGCTAGGTAATGACGTAGTTCCGAGAGTCTCGAGATGTAAATACCTTGGCATTCTCCTGGATTGTAAATTGGGATGGGAGAAACAAACGCACTATGTAGTGGGTAAAGCTTGGAGGTCTTTGCATTTCGTCATGAGAAATCTTAAAAAATGTAATACGAAAGCAAAGGAAATCGCGTATACCTCGCTTGTTAGGCCGGTAATGGAATACGGAGCTAGTTGTTGGGATCCGTACAGAATAGGACTTTAAAAGAGCTTAGCGAGAATACAAAACAGAGCGGCAAATATACATTTCGGAAGAACACACGCGCATTGGGAATCATTAGAACGCCGGAGGAAGAGGGCACGACTTTGCGCGCTGTATAAATCTCACGTTGGTTGCTCCGCATGGCAGGAAATTCGGGGAAGGCTAGATAAACCAGATTATTTAAATAGATTTGATCACAAATATAAAATTAGAACAAGAATACAAAGAACGGACGTAGGGAAATTCTCGTTTGTAAACAGAACTATAGTAGATTGGAACGATTTGCCTGCGGCAGCCCTTTCCTTGCTCAGCGCGAGGTTGTAGAAAAAAAAAAATAAAGGAAATTAGTCAATAGGGTGAAAACGTATAGTGAAGTGAAGTGAAGTGAAAGGTGCGATTATGCGTAGTCTACAGTAAACAGTATTGAACAATTAATATTTAGATAAAGTTATATGCAGTGCAGTGAAGTGATTTCATTTCTTCTGATTATGACTGAATAAGTTCTGATTGGTGTGTATGTGAGGGTTCTTTCGTCTCTCTATGTATATACGCGTATATGTTTGTATACGCGTATATTTGTGTAATATGTAAGTTTATTCATTTATATGTTAGTGTATATGCATTTTAATGTTTATTATAGGAATGTAAATGCCATCTGCATGTATAGAAAATGACAAAGTCAATTGTTTGTTTATATTTATTTTTTATATATTATTATTTTATTTGTAATTGTAATTTTGCATTCTGCCACCGGGCATCATTTGCCCAATTGTAGAATAAATTTCTATCTATCTATCTATTTTAAAGAAAGTACGCAAATAAGATTTTCTTTTGTGCTAATACATTAATTCAGTATAGGTTGCATTAATATTTGGCATAGCAAGGGCATGTCGTGCGGATGAGTTGACGAATCTCAAAATTGATGATATTGAGGATATGGATTCGCATATAATAGTGCAAATTAAACAGTCAAAAAATAAAACAACGAGAATATTTGTTGTTAACCGGAAAGGAAGATGATGTTGACATGATTGGCATGTGACGAAAATTATCTTACTTCGGCCACAGAATATCACTCATTGTCGATTCTTTGTTTATTATAAGGCAAGAAAATGTACATGCCAGACAGTTGGGAAGAATGCAATTGGAAAATTCCCAAGAGTTACAGTGTCATATTTGAAACTGGGAAATCCTCGCTATTACAGTGGCCACTGCTTACGTAAAACCTCTGCTACGTTGTCAGCTGATGCAGGAGCTGATATTACCGCTATAAAGCGTCACGGAGGTTGGAAGGTCTTCAACGGTGGCTGAGGAATTTGAAAATTCTATTAAAAATAAAATTAATGTTGCAAAGAAAGTTCTAAATGAAAGTGGATGTTCAACAATCACAATTAAAGTTACTAATAAGACAGTGCAGTGTAAAAATATTCCGAACACTACTTTTGCAAACTGTGACATTAATTTTACAAACTGTGGGAGTGTTAACGTAACTGCGAATATTAGTAATTAATTCATTTGTATTTTGTGAATAATATTTCAAGTTCATCACAGTTATCTCGTTTTTCTTACGCTCATAATGCAAACTCCTTAGGGGCACAAGTGATGTTTACAAACTACTCGCTGGAGCTAATGACGTACTTCTGCCGCACTTTGGTCGCCTAAGAATTGAGTTCTACTTCCGCCCGAGTCAAAAACCTATTTGCGTTGGCAAACAAATTACAGATTTGATTTTAAATCCCGATCCTCCCGCGGGAAAAAGAGAGCTCAACAAAATGTAAGCTCAGTAAAGCTGTATTAACACTTCAGAAGCTAAATATAGGGGCCATCTCAGCATTTGCTCAACGGATCAATTGTAGCTGGATAAAATACCTGATCGAGATGAGTTTTTGACCCCCCAACCGATATTCATTAAAGGCATTTTCAATCTTTTAGAATTATATTGAGTAATTAGTCACTACTGAATTTACATTATTATTAACATATATATCATGTTGGTTTTGATGGTCTCTAATTGTTCGAAAATACCTATGCAACAGAAAATCTTTTCTTTGCAGTTAAACTAGTTAATTGAATCTGGGAATGTGTTGTAAAATAGCGTTGTCCTTGAATTATATGTAGATTTCTTGAAGTGAATTGTTGATATTGACACCTGATGAATAAGATTTCTAACGACGTGCGTTGTAATTATAAATATCTGTATTGCATGAAAATGTGAGCCCAGCATTATATTTTGTTATAAAACTGACTATAATTAAATAGGCAAGCAATACAAGTATCCCAAGCTGAATGCAAAGAGACTTGTGGGAATCATGATATTATTATTTGTTCAATTTTTTCTGCAATTTAAATGTCTGGGAACTCTAGAATGTGTTTCTTCGGAACAGTATGCTGTATCTTCGGCGGGAATGACATATCTCGCAAAATAAACGCAAGGAGGGCTGTGAAGGCTGACTGAATTTCAAAGAATTCTGAATGCTGACGAACTTAATTTAGTGATAAAACTAATTTATAAGAGTATTCCATTTGAGGTTCATTCAGTGAGCCACACCTGGACCGACACCTTCATCTAGTGACGTATAGAAGCATGAAATTAACACAACCGGTCGTCAACGAGCAATAGCACGATTCTCATAGAGATTTGCGGTTGCTACGCTTGTAGTCCCCTTGCTAACCTCTAACACGAAATGCCTTGACTCCCTGGCTCCCCTTGAGCAGCCACCATTACAGTATATTACTGTAATATTGTAGCTGGGGCGGATTGCGGATTGCAGGTTACTGCAGAGCCCTCAAGCCACTATTTTGCCTCCCCCCGTTAAAAAACACCTCCAGATTTATATGACAGAATAAACTTTTATATAATTGCAAATGAAAATTAACAGATTGCTTACACAATACACTCTATTTTTATTAATTACATGTCTAATTTCTTGTCAACAAATACATGTTTAATAGAGATGAGTTTTAGTTTAAAAAGACATTTTAGGCCATCAGGCGATCTATTTAGCAATTATTTTACATAATTATACCTTTTATGAAATTTCTTCGAATATTTTATATTTTTACGGGCTCCGGGTCCCTCCATGGATAGAGGCCCCTACGCAACTGCTTATTTGGCTAGTAAGCAAGGTAAGATGAGAGGGGGGAACTACATTTCTGAGTCCCTCTGAGCTCCCTTTTCCAGTAAACGTTTTTATTTTCTTAAGACACGTTTTATTAAGAAATAACCTTAACTTCAAAGGGAATGGAATATTCGTTTTAGTAGTACAATTGATTAATTTAATTTAATTAAAAAATACAATTGATTTTATATGAAAAATTTACAGATCTTGGGAAGGGTTCTTCCTCAAATGTTATGTATCAATTCCCAAAATTCCCCAAATTCAGCTTAAAAAAGAATCAAATTAAGAATTGATCATACCTATGGCAATAAAACGTGTTATTGCGAAGGACTACGGGGCCACTTTCCAAATTTTCAAGGGAGCCCCGGTCCTGCCTCCTATAGGCATACGCCTATATTATAGGTAAATCCAGCCCTGAGTTTTGGTCACATCGCGACTACTCCCGCGCAGCGAGCATCTCTTCCTCGTGTCCGCGTGGGAGCCTTCGGTTGCCGCTTTCGCAACGCGCCACGGTCACTGCTCTGGCTCGGGGGACGGTCCGGTTTATCGCCTACTCATTGGTTCAAGTGCGAGGGGGGAGGTCAGAGATCATTGTGGCGCTGCGATACAATGCGCGTGTCCGGGAGCAATTGTCACTCGTCCGGGAGAACCGGATTCCAGATAATACTAATTCATCCATCAATTAATGCAGAGAGTCTACAAAAGTGTTCTGACAAAATTCTTTAATTTTTCTCGGACTTTTAATGTTAAGACAATTTTTTAGATGTACAGTAATTGAATATCATGTTTTTGATACTTAAGACCAATGTAAGGACTGGGAGAGGAGGCTCAGTGCATCAACTGATGTCACTGCAGTGCATCTGACCGGGAGATCCTAGGTTCGAGTCCCGACGCTAGCAAGATCTTCGATAGGTCGAATTCAGCCGCTGTCTGGAGGAGAATTATAGAGGCCGGCTACTCTGATCAGTAGTTTTCCGTGGTTTCTTCGATAAACACCAGGCAAATGCCAAAGCAGTACCTTTACAAACGGGCAACGGGTGGCGCGCGATCTTTCCTTTCTCTTCCTTGTCCTCTCCTCTCCCCTTACACACTTACACTAACATTCACTACACTACCACATATGCCGGGAGTTTAGAGTTTGTCCCGGGCGGGGATGGGTGCCCCGCTGGTAGGAGATACTGGCTAGATATACCCCGCTAGCCGACGATAGGTCGGCGCCGATCTCGCCATACAACGAGGGAAGATCATCACCCCCTCCAGAAAGGGAAACATGCACTACACTTACGGGACTACTAAACTATGTAGTTGATGCGCCCGGAATCACTAACAACCAACCAACAATAATCTAAGGGACTATTTTCACTGAAAATCGCATGTTTTCTATTTTTACATTTTTTTAAATTTCAAAACGAATGCTTGGTTTAGAAACAAAGTGACTATTTTCATTGGATTACTCGTCAAAAAATACATAAATAATCGAGGTATAGATTACATTTCACTTTGGGGTCTACTCCATTTTCAGACTTATCATGTTTCTAACAACAGAAACGAAAGTCACAAGTTTTCTTATATCATTTGTTTGTCATAGTATTATTCATTCACCTAAAGGAATGTTTTTTATTTAGAGAAGTCACGACGAGAGTACACGAAATATGGACGAAGCAGGAGGCGATATGCTATGGTGTTCTCGGAATTGGGTTCAAACGTGGATCTAATACGAATTATGAAATTTATTTATTTGCATACATTCCATTATATTGTGGAAACGCTTCCTCGTTCTAATACTACTCTTTAAAATTTCATTGAGAGGTATAATAAAAGGAAAGCGCCGAATGAATGTACTGGGCATAAAAATTATGACAAACATTGCTATGATGGGTTAATATACTTTACAGGGCATATTTTAGTGCTTATTTTCATAGCTTTTACTGCATAACAGTAAACATATTTCATTGTAGTGCATATAAATCCGGTCCCTACTCATCACCCATCCTTGTATGACCCATCCGCCGTGAACTCCAATAGAATTGCTAGTACATGGGTGTTAGGGAAAGGCTCTAGTAGGGCTGTGACGCCATACAAGGACTAAGAAGAAGTTCAAGAAAAGTATTCGGCATAAGGAAATTTAACTTTTAAAATTGTAGTTTTGGGGATACTATATTTCTTTGTTCCTGTCATCTGTTGTCCATGCAGTGTGATTTTCAAATAGTCCAATTTATGGTTCATAGATAGGCGCAGTTTTTGTCATTTTAATGTAGTCCACTTCAACATTAAAGAAGGTAGATACAGATTTCTAAGATCAAAAAATGCATCATGACATTGCTCTTCAATTCCCACATAAAACCAAAAAATATAACAGGTAGTTTTATTAGTAGTTAAATAGTAAAAAGCGACATTTTTGGAGGAGTCCGGTTCAAACTAAAAGTCTGGATACTTGCACTATTTTTTCATTCAAAATAGGTATTTTCATTCATGTAAAGACAGCTAGAAATACACACAAACTTAAAAAAAATAATTTTAGGATGATAGATGATAAAATTTTAAATCTTAAAAATTGGTTTGCGGGAGCTGTATTCCTAAAAAACGTTAATTTGCTTGTATCTCGAAAGCGTTTCCGAAGGTTATCATGAAGGAGGAGAAGAAGAAGTAGAAGAAGATTTCTACTTCTCCCTTTTTACACTATAAGGTAGCAGCACCGTTCATTCAGATCTCCACTAGTATCCGCCTTACAAATTGCGTCCATCTGATCTTGGCACTAGTCAGCATGCATCGATGATAAGACGAATTGCAACTGTCATCAGCAAATGCCAAGCTGATCCTCCCTTTTCCGTCCTTGTGCATCGTGCTGCAAAACTTCTGACGGAACCACCCGCTCATTTAGATAGCTCGCCTTGCCTTCGTGTCAGCCGGTTGACGAAACGATCAGCAGGCACCGGGCGTTCCGATGAGTAACGGCTCTGGGAGACCCCGTTCGGCGATGAAGTGAGGGACTGATAATACCTCCCTAATGCAGAGAACCATTCCTACTCCGTTAATAAACACCGAGGCCTGCCAAGCTGATGCATGGAAATGCATGGAATGTTCCGTAACTGAGAACAAACAACGTGAGCCGTAGAACAATACCATGAGCATCTAGAAAGAGGCCGTGTACTCGAATCTTGTGCCCCAGAACGGCGAGCTAGTGCGAGGAGTGCGGGTAGAGGCTAACGTCTAGGTGCCCATCCCGCGATGGATTCCCCCTGGTAAAGTACAAATGCGTGATAGGCAAAAGCACGTTAAACACAATACTGAGTAATTCTGTGGAGAACCTTTTGTTGAACCTCGAAAATATGATTTCTAACAAGTTGATTTTAATACCATTAAAATTATATTAAAATCAATGAAATCAGCAAAAAATGCTTTAAAAATCACGGGAAATGGTAAAAAATGACTTATCAACGAAAAATGAAAAAAAAAATCTATATAAAAATGGGTCAATTGCTTTTGTCACAACATAATATTGTCTATACTAAAATACATTGTTCTAAAGTGAAAAGAAAAAGACATTTAATTAAAATCTGCCCCCTACTTATAACATTATTAATCCGGAAGTGGGCGCCCGGGGTGCCTGAGTCACCTCTATTTCGGAGCCCACTGTATTTTTAGGTACCTATGATTACAATGTTTCAAGCTTCTTAATACCTTTCGAGGAAAGCTTCATGCATGTGGCTGGCCCCTTATTTTTCAATTGCTTTCGGCCCTTTCCAAGCAATTCCCTCACAAAGAAATGTGACGCAGCTTTGGGTCATTGAGTCACCACACGCCTCCTTTCGTTACTACAATGGTAGGTGTTATTTAGGTTCTTTCATGGACTACAGTATATCATAGAAATTTGCGCTTTTAGTTTAGTTTCATTTCTTGTATAGGGCCTTTCTATGGTTTGTTTATCGTTAAATAAAATATTATTGTGTGAAACAAACATTAACTATTCTTAAGTTGCTTTATATACTTATATTATATATTTATAATATAATACTAAATTTATATCAAATTGTAAAATATTTACATTATATTATTTATTATATTTTTAATATTTTAAAATATTACTTGATACAAAAGAGTTTGTCACCCATACGTGATGAAAAAACAGAAGAAGAATAAAACATCATTCTGTCCAATGTACGAAGCTAGGGAATGTTCATTAAACACATGACCTCCAGTTGTAAATGTTTGAAAAAACAAATTGAGAGAAATTAGTGAATCACTTGTTAGTTCTGAACTATTTATATAAACTTTTTAATAAATTCATGTTCATTTAAGAAACAAAAGTGTGTGTTATTTTCTGTTTTCTTGTCCTTTTCGCTGCATGGTGACTGAGTCACCCTGAGCCTCAATTAGTTACGAATCATGCCACGCCTACTGCCGGGTTAGGGAATTACAGTTTATGTACACAAAACGAAGTGCGGTCAGGGTGGCAGGCCCGACGTGGCCAATAAAGACCGTACTGTAGGTTTCCATATTCCAAACTAAGTCGGCGAGAATTCATATTTTGACGCATGTGAACCCTAAAAGAGTTTCTTAACCTTTCTTAATATTTCTTTCATTCAAGGATTTTCGTGTAAATACATGTTTTTACATGAAAATATGTTTCGTGCATTCAATAATAAGTTTTAGAGTTTGCAAGACATTCTGAATGAATTAAAATCATTTTTATTACACATAGGACTTTTTTTGCCTTTTATGTAGTATATTTATATACAATGTTAATATATAGGAAAATCGGCGATGGTCCAACGTGACCGTTCATTATGAAACCTTCAATTCACGTCTTGAAATTTACAATTACGAGAGAATTCCTGAAAGTACACCAACTGATTTTTCTCCATTTCCCTATTTCACAAATACTATCCATGATCTGAGAACATGGACGATTGACAATACGTCGAGGGAAACGAAATTTTAAGTGGAAATAAATATAAATTCCCAGAAGGTTTCAGTGTTACTAGTGTTGGACTGCTAAAATATATGCCAGTCACATCGTTCAGATATCCTTCTTCGCATTCAAACTGATTTTGTCTCCCAGTCATCGCAAATTTGAAATTGTGATCCTTGAAAAGTTACTGGTAATATGTAAATATGTAAATCTAGTTTTACATTAAAATATACGAACTGGTTTTGTGCATTTAAGTTTACAAAATAATATAGACAAAAATTACAATTTTCCATTTTATTGTGTATGTACCTTATGACAGTGCCTTTTTTCTCCTTATTCTGGACTTTTTCAATGCCTTTTTAGGCGCCTAAAAGACGATTTTTTAGTGCCTAAACATCCGATGTCTATTTATGACCAATACGTCTTCGCCATGAATTGAGAAAAGGCGGAATAACACAATCAAATATTTGCATTTTCAGTCAAAATCGAAACGGTATCAGTGTTCCTGGATTTCCTCACGAGTTCCTGGCTATCTATCGAAACCATAAAATGCACCTCTCACATGGCCGGGGGCTGCATAGTTTTCTTGCAATTTCTGCGCGCATTGGAAATTAGTAATACAGATACATTGTATATATACAATGTATTTGGTCAAACAACTGACTCACTTGGTTGAATGAAGTCATTTAGGGTGTGCAGCCTAAAACAATTACATTTCCTGGCCCAGGGCCCCTTTTCTGTTAAACGTTTTTATTTCTATATGGCACATTTTCTAGGAAATAAATAAAACACACTTCAAGGATAATGAAATTATAACTATTACGATATACCTAATACAACTGATTAATAATTACAACTGATTTTATGTTGAATCGTTTAGAGGATTCCCAGATGGCTTGGATAGCCTCTTCTTCAAATAACGTCTTTTAATTCCCCAAATTGTCAGCTTAAAAAGGGAAAAATAACAAATCGTTCATTTTTACGGAAATAAATGTTTAATTACGTACGGCCACAGGCAGCAGCGGTTGGTGCTCCAACAAACTGGAGGTTGCAGCTCCATCGAATGAAGGAATTGTAATTTCCAAAAATTCAGAATACAAATGTACAACAAAATGTAAGCAATTCATGAAAATTAATTTTAATAAAAGTCAATATTGATTCATTAATCACATAATTTTATGCGTAGAGTCGTGTCAGCAATATTCATATCGCCGTATCATATCGTGATGGTTATGGCCAACCACCACGTGGTTTTGCCAATAATTTTCAGTGGATACTCAAGTTTTTGTTTTAGTTATGCATTGAGACATCTAACGGTAATAGGATCCAAGAACACACGCACAAAACAAAAACAAACAAAGAATCAAACAAACTTGATTTTTAAAAAACGGTGATCTCACTCCAGCACTTTGCAACAAGCACTAAATAGTGCTAAATAGCACTTAAGAGTGCATTTTTTTAAAATTTAAGATCGCATCAACATTGCGACTACTATTGGAGTTAACGTTAGGGTAACTATGAAGCTGAAACGAAATGGTGATAATAAGGGGTGAAAGGACGAACACAAGTACAAGCATGCCCGAGACGGGACTCGAACCTGCGACCCTTCGGTCCCAGATCACTACGATACTACTGCCTTAGCGATCTCGGTAAATAGTGCTTGTTCGACATGTTTTACACAAATAACATTTTATTTCACAAATTTCACTACCCTGGTATATCTTGTAATAATGAAACATACATTCGTATTCACATCATTTACAGACTGCAACTGAAGCCGGAAATATGTACCCACTGTGAGAGACAGAAAGAGAATGAAGGAGACTTCCCTCCAGAAGAACCTTTTCCCAAAGGACTCATAATCATTTGAATTTTGAATCAAAAACCTAACTTCAAATGAAAATAAATCTCCAAACATCATAAATAGGGGCGGAATTTAATAAAATTTCATTTTTACTTTCTCGTATACATACGAATATGCGGGAGTAATATACGAAGTCTAGAGAAAGTTATGTAATGCTGCGGAAAATCGAATTCGATATTTCAACGGAAATACACGTTTTGGGGTCCCCTGATACCGAAAAAGTGTTGTTTGTTTTTTTCAAAAGGTCCGTCTGTCGTATGTGAACCAACCTAGTGCCTAAACCACACGTACGATCTTTCCCAAATTGAAGAAACCCCTGACCATCTGCCTCTAGTTCAAGCTTTGAAATTTTAAAAAACATTCTTTAAAATTTGGGGGTACTTTACATGAATCCCCCCGGACATTTTCAAAATTTTCTCAAAAACGGCTCCAAATTTTCCCTTTAAATTTCTTGTAATATTAGAGTACAATACACTTATAAAGGTGGCATAGGTTCGATATTCACGGTAAACTCTGAATTTTCGAAAATTGGAAAAGTTTGAATTTTTTTCGACGTCTTCCTACAACTATAAAATTGATGACAGATTCTTCCGTCAAATGAAATTTGTTGTCCTTAAATCGTCCTTTTATTAAAGTCATGTAGATTTTTTTGAAAATATTAGTAGATTTCACGCAATAGTGGTGCAAGTTTTGAAATTTTAAAAAATTACAAAAACCAAAATTTTCTCAAAAAACACTCCAATTTTTTTCTTTACATTTTTGGTAGGGTTAGTGACAAACAAACCCTACCATATTGCCATATATGACATAAACGCCATATTGCTCTATTCTTTTGCTTTTTCATAAATATCACAAATAAATTTTTTTGGACTTGTCTCTCACGTCGGTAATACTGACATTACAGGCGATTTATACACATTATTTTATTCATGAGTACATGTGCTTTAAATAATGTCAAATAAAGTTACTCGAAAACTCAGCAGCTTTTTGTGGAAACGAGCTCAAAATTCCGCAATTTCGGAAACGCTCAAAGGCCATTTTCTAAAAAATGGCTGCAAATTTTTTCTTCAAACATTTCCAATGGGTATTGCTAAATGCATTGTTTAATGTATTCATTTGTTTTTTCAAAAATTACACAAACGTAATTTTTTTTAAATATCTCTCACGGCGTTAATATGCACATTTCCATCGATGTGTATACATTATTGCATTTGTGAGTGGAAGTACTTCGAATGATTTCAAATGAAATTTTTTCTTTAAAAACTCAAGAGATTGCTGTGAAAAAGAGCTTCAAATTTTGCATTTACAGTAACACTTAACCATCATTTTCTTAAAAACAGCTTCAAATTTTTCTATAAAACTTTCTCTTTAGGATGAGGTTTTACTCTTCTTTAATATTCTTGAAGGATTATTTCGGTTGTACTATTAGGAAAGCAAAAGGTTGAGAAATTGTCAAAAAATGCGTTCTGGGCGATGATAGAGGCGATGATAGACAGCAGGGTAGAGAATGGAGCAAAACTTTAAAGCCAGACCATACCAAGGAAATTAGAAATAATTTTCTACGAGAAATTCTGTGCCATTCTTAGCACCATTAGTTTTGAAATATCTTTCACGCCATTAATATGCACATTTCCAGCGATTTGTAAACACTTCTGCGTATGTGAGTTAATGTTCTTCAAATGATTTTAAATGGACTTTTTGGAAAACTCAAAAAATCTCTGTGGAAAAGAATTTCAAATTTCACATTTACAGTAACGCTTAAGCGCCATTTTCTTATAAATGGGTTCAATTTGTCAATGAAAATTGCCATTTATGACGAAGTTTTACACTTCTTTAATATTTTTCAAGTAATATTTAGTTCTACTATTTGGAAACCGAAAAATTGAGAAAATGTGAAAGAAAAAGTACTTTGGCCGACGATAGATGGCAGCTGGGACGAGGATGGGGCAAGACCGCAAAGCCGATCCACAGTAAAGAAATTAGAAAACTTCACTACGACAAAGTCTGTGCCGTTCTGTAGCACTATTAGTTTGATATTTTCTCAGCACCAAATACAAAGGGAAAATTTTTTTTGAAAAAAAAAAATATATCAATAATTTTCACTGTCCGAGAATCTTGGAACAGGCTTGAAAAAATCTCAAAAGTTCCTCTCAAAACATAAATCGTGATTTTTTTCCCCAAATTTTTACTTTCTCGCTACTCTTTCGCGGTAGAGAGAAAATTATGTAATGCTACGCAAAAGAACTACGAATGTTTGGCACAAAAACTCTTATTGCCGAGCCCTGATAATGAAAAAGTAGATAAATACACTTGCTAAATTTAGATACAAATCTTCTAACATGTGGTGCAGCCAGAGTCAACATGTTTTATGTGTCCTTGATACCGAAAAGTCGGTTGATGACAAAACTTCCTTCCGTCTGGTGTATGTAAACAACACTAGCGCCTAAACCATGTGCAGTATTTTTCCCAAATTAAAGAAACCCCTACCGATCTGGCCTGAGTTGAAGCTCTGCGATTTTGAAAAATATTCATTAATTTTGTGGGAACTTTTGTGGGTACATGAACCGCCAGGGACATTTTCAAAATATTCTCAAAAATGGCACAAAACTTTTTCTTTAAATTTCTTGTAAGAATAGAGTGAAATACGATAATAAAGGTGGCGTAGGTCCAATTTTCACTGTTAACACTGAATTTTCGATAATTGCAAAAGTTTGAATTTCTCTTCTTCTCTTTCTTCTTTGAACGACTTCCTACAACTACAAAATTAAAAACAGAGGTTTTCCTTCAAATGAAACTTTTTTTCCTTATTACTGAAAATTCTAGTAGTTTTCAAAAGTTAGCAAAACTGTGTAGTTTTGCGTGCAATTTGTCAAATTCCTAAAAAAATAACAAAAACAACCTTTTCTTAAAAAGGCTCCAAAACCTTTTTAAAACTTTTGATAGTGATAATGCTAAAGATGAAATGAAATGAGATGCCATATTGATAGTGCCCTATGAGATGAAATAAATGCCATTTTGATCTATTATTTTGTTTTTTCCAAAAACTACAAAAAATTAATTTTTTTGATTTGTCTTTCACGTTGATAATATTTGAATTAGTGACGATTTGTTCACATTATTGCATTTACGAGTAAATGTGCTTTAAATGGTGACATATCAATTTTCTCGAAAACTCAAAACTTTTCTGAGAAAATGAGCTCAAGATTCCGAATTTTTAGAAACGCTCAAATGCTATTTTCTGAAAAAGACTCCTAATTTTTTCTTCAAACTGAAATTTGTTCCTTAAAGATAGATTTCTTTTTATTAACTGTTTTACATTGTGATAAAATGTGACACGGAAAAAGTGTTTTTTCTTTTTTATATTTGATCTGGGAAGCTCAGCAACAGTGTCATATTTTGGCGTAACACACTCATTCATGTCAATTAAAGTGGACCTGCTAATTCCATAGAGTTCAGTAGCTTTTTCCTACTTAATTTTCCACTATTTAGATTTTCCTTTGCTTAGTGCATTTTAACTTCACCTGAAATTTGTAAACTTTAGATATTGAAATTTTTGTTTGTCTACATGGCATTCTCTAAAAACAAGACAATGTAAACATTACAACATTATTATGATGTGATTCTTTAAGTTACACTGCAATGCAATGGCGACAACAAAAAGTAATTTTGTATTAAATGTTTACAATTTATAAGTCATATGCTTTGGAAATTATATACAAACTCACAAATGTCAGTTGTTTCAATGTAAGAATATCTTCTGAAATGATATAAATTTGAGAAAAACAAAATGGCCAGTATGGTAATGTTACCCTATAAGTGGTATATGCTAATAATACATTTTGTCTTGTTTATAATGAATAATTATTATGTCATGACATAGCATGCCTAGGATACAACACATTTACTTATTTATGCCGTTTATTTGCACTTAATTAACCCAAAATTTACAAAGTTTTAATTACGAGATTTTGCGTCATCATAATACACCATATATATTTACAAACATTTCAGATTGCAACTGTAACCCAATGGAACAAACGATTGTATATAATGTTTGTAAGAGATGTAGCTAACTATGGGAAAGCAGCCAGGAAATAAATTTATGATACAGTCTACTTAAATTCTTCAAAGTTGTGGCAATGTTTCACCCCAGGCAATGTTACCCATCGTTACTTTATACAATTTATTTACCTCTTTCTCATATTTATTTTTGCTCATTCTGAATGAAAACACTTATATACTTCATTTGGATTGTAGGGAATACAGATTTTTATCCCGTATATTTCAAACCTGAACATTGATTGATTTCGATATTCACATACAAATTTTCTTGATCAAAACCACAAAATGATTTTAATCATGAAATTAATTTGATTTTGATAATTAAGTATTGAGTGTTTGGTAAAATTACTAAGTGTTTTTGGACTGAAGTCTAGTGATGGAACTTGTAATCCTCTTTCATTCTTATCTCCCTCCTAGTCTTTTATCATCTATCACTACTTCTTCAGTAAACTCCATTAGTGTGTTGTAAATCCTACATTTCAAAATGAAATCTTTATTTCCAGTGTCAAAAAAATTAAAATCCCCATTTGAACAGAAATTACTGTGCTCTGATAAAAAAGCTTTCAGACCTAAATGAAAATTATTAGCAATTTACAAACTTATCAGATGATGTTTACTCTTTGAATTCTTCTTGTGCCTCAGGGACCGGAGTTAAGAAGTATTATTAATGCTTCGGGAACATTAACGGTTCACATTACACAAATACATCTGGCAAGGCCAACATAAAAGTTCACAAGATTGTGGTGAGTGGACATGGGCACCACAAGGAGTGATGTAAAAGAGGAACAGGGTCCAATTACACCCCTCTGTGCTTATAAATACATGCAGGAACATTTAGAATAAAACAAAAGGAACCATTCAGTAGTCTCTTTTGAAAAATTGAATTTAAAACTAAGTTTCAATCAATTTTTAATTAAAATGCAATAAGGAACTTAGTCAATGTCAGTCATAATTATGAACTGACAAACAATAATTACTTTCTCCATGCCTTTTCTATAAAATGCACTCCTCTCCAAGTTCTTCAGCCCATGCCATGCAAGTAAAGTTTTAGCCAGATGCATTGTTTCGTCTGGACACAAACTAAACCCACCCATCTTTCTCAAGAAATGACCGCAACACTCCATTTTGACTCACCTTTGGCATCAGGTCCTCCAGGAGGGTGAGGGCCTGCAATTGCATTCACAGTGGTCAGCACTCCAGGTGGAGGCCCTAGTTTGCCCTGGCCTCCTTGGGCTGCCTTCTTCAGCACTTTTTGCTTATGCTTGTTTCCTGAAACACAACAACGCACCAACACTGAACTACAAGCGTGTATGTAACATTTGTCTTGCAAAAACAAAAGCCAATCAAATGTACTCCTGTTTCTTGAATTAAACTCTTCAAATAGATTTTTTCTTGAATGAGTTATGCATCAGGCTTCTCATAGGATGAAAAAAAGGTGTGTATTACATGCCATTTGCAATTTCAATCATTTGATTTATTTTCATCAAAGAACCATAAACAAATGTATGTGATGTATGATGACAAAGTATAATTTGTGCATGTTTTCTTGAGCTCCAGAATCTCTTCCCTACCCTTTTACTATATATTGTTGAATGATGAATAAAAGTACCAACAGAGAGAAGTTAGCAACATTTGAAAACTGGACATTTTTGCTCTCACGTTATAGAAAACTTCTTTGCATTGGTAAATGAACTACAGATTTGACTTTTTAGTACTACTCACAAAATAGCAACCCAATCCCTTGGCTCTTCTCTCATCACAACTATCATAAAATGTACTCAACGTGCAATGGGATGCCACATTTATATACACAAACAAAACATGGGACCACCTTAGCATTTGCTCAGTGGAACAGAGAAAATGGAGGAAAAACCTGATTGAAATGAACTAGAAGCTGAAGTCCATTACTTGTTAAAGGCACATTTAGTCTTGATACCTGCTAAATATGATTCCTATCTGGAAGGAATTCCAGGATAAATTGTAAGGAATTAAAAACTAGTTTCTATTTCTAACAAATTGTTACATGAAAATCTAATTATTATTATTAATATTATTATTATTATTAACAACAACAACAACAATAATAATAATAATAATAATAACAACAACAACAACAACAATAATAATAATAATAATAATAATAATAATAATAATAATAATAATAATAATAATAATAATAATAATAATAATAATAATAATAATAATAATAATAATAATAATAATAATGTCTGAGCCAAAATCTTCAGACATTAGAAAAGTTTATGTTGAAGAACCACCCGGTGACAGTGAAGAACGCTTTGACAAAGCACTGGAAAACAGTGCGCTGGGGAATGGGTGGCGCGATACATCAGGCGAGAAGAGAGAGTTCTCGGAGATGTTGAACGCTCTTTCAAAAAGAGAAGAGAAGAGAAGGCCAAGGGAAGGAAAAATAGACTGGACGCACCTGAAAAAAAGAGAGCGGTGCATAGTCCACCAGAGGAGACCGAGAACCCGGAGGAAAGTGGAGGAAAGAAGAGCGAGGAGAGAAACCCAACGATCGAAATAGAAGAGGCTTAGGGTGAGGAGCAATGGGAAATCCAACGAAAGAGTAAAAAGAAAGACAGGGAAAAGAGGAAAAAGGCTAGACCTGCAATTAGAAGAAATGAGGCCCTAAAGATAACGGCGAGACAAGGGGCTTTATATGCGGACATCATAAAGAAACTCAACACCTCAGAAGAGATGAAAGGTAACGATGAGGTCCTAAGAGTGAGGAGAACAAGGAGGGAAGACAAGAGTGCAGACGCCTTTAGCCAAAAAATGGCTAAAACAGTAAGCGAACTCGCTGAGTTACAACCTTTAAGACCAAAGGTAACGCTTGAGGTAAAGGATATCGACGAGGTGACAACCAAAGAGGAAGTCATATCTCAGGTGGATAAAGTACTGGAAAGAAATGAGTCGAGAACTGGGATCGAATGCGTACTGCTGAAAGGTTATGCCGGAATGCAAACAGCATTAATAAGGGTCTCAGAGAAGATGGCCAACGAGATTCTCAAGATAGGAAAAATAAGAATTGGGATAGTGAACTGTCGGGTGAAAGAATCCAAATTGGTCGTTGCTTCCGATGTTTGAGCTATGACCACGTGGCCTGAGGATGCAATGGACCCGACAGAAGAAACTGCTGTTGGAAATGTGGCAAAGTAGGGCATACTAGAAAAGAATACAAGGATAAAGATTGCAGCGTAACTTGCAAGGACAAAGGGGTTGATGGACATGCGGCCGGAGGTGGTAAATGCCCCTTATACAGAGAAGCCCTTGCACGATTAAAGAAAAGAACATATGGAACTAAAGTTTCTGCAGGTAAATCTGGGTAGAAGCCAGGAAGCCCAAAATGTACTGATGCACACAGCGAGTGTGAATAATATTGACGTGCTACTTCTTAGCAAACCGAACTGTCGACAGGACCTAGGTGAATGGTACCAGGATAGTACAGCAAGAGCGGCTATAGTCATTTGCAACCCGCGAATCAAGGTGAGCAAGTACAAGTCAACTAGCCACGGCTTTGTGTGGGTGGAGACTGAAACCCTGAGGATATATAGTTGTTATTTTCTCCCAAACGATACACTACAACAATTCATGGATAAACTTGCGGAACTGGAAGATAGCATGGACGAATCAAAACGAAATGTACTGTTGACCGGAGATTTTAATGGGAAATCCCCCGAGTGGGGCGAAGAAAGGATGGGCAGAAGAGGAACTGTAATAAGTGAAATGATAGCTCGAAAGGACATGATTGTAATAAATAGCGGAGTTAAACCAATGTTTAATAGGGGAGACGCGAAGTCAATAATTGACCTGACTATCGCAAACCAGCAATTCGCAGGTTACATTGAAGAATGGGAAGTCCTAGAGGAGGAGTCCCTAAGTGACCACAACTATATATCCTTTAGGATTGTAGGAAGTCAGTTCCTCAAACACTAGTTTCATAGAAGGTGAGGAAACTGTCCAAAGCGGGCATGGAATGCTCGGAAGCTTAATGAAGAGAATCTGAAAAGATCCCTCACAGAATCCAGATACACTCAAGAACTACGTTGGGGAGTTCAACCCCAAACAATCGACAGTATGGCAGAAAGGGCACGAAAGATAATCCAGAGGGCCTGCAACCTATCGATGCCCCTTAAGACAGCCAGCAGCTATCGCGGGGGACCAAAATATTGGTGGACACACGAAATAGCCCTCCTAAGGTGTGATTGTGTAGCAGCCAGCAGAAGATGAACGAGGGCAAAGGGGTATGAACATCTGAGGAGGGATTACCATCTGAGGAGGGAAGAGGAAGGAACCCAACCACGCAATAAGAAGAAACAAGGACATGCACTGGAGAAACTTGCTATTAGAAATCGAAAACGACCCGTGGGGCCTGTCTTATAAAATTGTTATGAGGAAGTTGAATGGGAGGCGGAACATCCCTGATCTAAATGATAAAAAGTGGGTTGAAGAAATAATTAGGCATCTATTTCCTAAACGTCCAAAAAGGAAAATGAACATCTATTGCAAAGCGGTTGAGGCAGACATGTTCACGACTCGTGAACTTCAAGAGGTTGGTAAATGTCTGAAAGCAGGCAAGGCACATGGGTTGGGCGGGATACCGAACGAGGTACTGAAAGTAGTCATCACAGAATATCCGGACCTTCTATTGGAACTCTTCAATGAGAGTGTGGGATATGGAGGCTTTGTCAAAGACTGGAAGCGTCAGAATCTTGTACTATTAAGGAAGGGACACAAGCCGGTGGATAGTGCATCATTGTACAGGTCCATCTGCCTTCTGGATACCATGGGCAAAATGATGGAAGGCCTGATTCTTCAACGCTTGGAGGAGCACATGATGGAGCAGAACAGCTTGGCTCATAACCAGTTTGGGTTTCGTAAAGGCAGATCGACGATCGATGCTATCAGGGAAGCAGTAGAACTGGTAAAAACGGCAAGAGAAGGTTGGGGCAGAAAGAAAGGATTTTGCGCCCTTATAGCAATAGACATTCGGAACGCATTTAACTCCTTGGGTTGGGAAGATGTAAAAGAGGCATTAGAAAGACGGAATATCCCAGACTATCTAAAGAATCTTATAGGATAATATCTAAGCGGGAGAAGCATTATAAATTAAGGAGATAATTGGAGTATTAAAGAAGATGTGACATGTGGAGCCCCCCAAGGATCTCAGCTAGGCCCAGTGCTATGGAACCTGGTTTACGATGACTTCTTAAAGACGCCACTTCCAAGGGAAGTAAATATAGGATTTGTGGACGACGCCCTGATTGTAGTCGCAGCAGAAAACGAAGACCTTCTTGAGATGCGAGCGAATGAAAGCCTGCATAGAGCGAAAAGATGGTTGGATAAACGAAAATTAGACATGGCGACAGAGAAAACAGAGGAAGTTCTGGTCACCAATAGAAGGGGCTTTAGGAAGCCGAGAATAGAGGTGGGAGGCAACGAAATACAATGGAAGAAACACATTACCTATTTAGGAGTAGAAATCGACAATTGCTTGAGTTTTGGGCCGCATATGGAGAAGGTAGCGATGAAGGCAATTGAAACGGGAGGAAACTAACACGACTCATGCCGATTGTTGAGGGCCCGAGGGAAAAGAAAAGACGACTGGTTACAGGATCAGTCCTGTCCAAAATGCAATACGCAGCTCCGGCATGGGCGGGCGCTATGAAAGTAGAAAAGTATAGGAGAAAGCTGCTGTCGGTACAGAGAGGGGTAGCACAGAGGACTGCCTACCGAACAGTCTTTGAAAGTGCCACTCTTGTGCTAGCAAGCTTACTGCCTGTCGATCTTCTGATGAAGGAAAGAACATCCGTCTACGAAAATCTGAAAGAAATGCAGACTCCAGAAAGGGAAAAGCAGAAAGAAAGAGTGAAGAGGGAAGCAAGAGAGGAACTCTTTCAGATGTGGTAAGACCGCTGGAGAAAAGAAACGACAGGTAAATGGACTTATAGTCTAATACATGATATTAAAATTGGCCATGAGTCTCTCCAGGGCTGTTACAATCTTTGCGGCCTTTTGTGATGCGTTTTGTGTTCCTAGTAGGTGAGTTTGCGGTTCAGTGTCAGCCCGAGGTATTTAACACTTTTTGCCGCATGGATACGGTGCCGATGTATTTCCATACTCACCACGGGATCCAGTCGGCTTTTTGTCAAAAGGGTTATCTCCGCTTTAATAATATTAATAATAATAATAATAATAATAATAATAATAATAATAATAATAATAATAATAATAATAATAAATATAAAAAGTTAAGTATCTGAACTAATAGTCTAAACTAAAGAGTGTAAAACTACAAACAGGTGATGGAGCCTGAAAATTGAAAATGTTCAGCACAAGTTAAGAGTGCCCTAAAATTATTATTGAAAACGTGTTAAAGAAACAAGAGTGCATTAGTATGTAATTTGGTGTTTCAGGAGCTGATTACCTCATGTTGCCTGGGGATTTCTGAACCACTATGCCCATCCCACCTGCTTTGTCTGCCCTGCCCACTCTGTCCACCTCACTTGCTTCACCCCCCACCCCCTGTCCCCGCAAGCTTCATCTGCTCTTTTTAATAGTGTTTAAAATAAATCTAATCAAGACCTATTTTCTCATTAGTAATTCATTTCTTCATAACTTATTCAAGCTGTGTTCACTTTTCATGGCTGAAATTTAAAATGCTTCCATCATTTTTGAAGCATTTTTTGCTTATTTCATCGATTTTAAAATAATTTTAATAGTACTTGCTTCAAATAATATTTTTGAGATGTAACAAATGTTCTCCACAGAATTCCTGAGTAGCATATTCGATAACTTTGCTCAGTAATTATAATGTCAGCCTCTGTGAGTACATAATCTAAGGTTTCTGTGACAACTAATATCAGTGCCATTGTTGCTTCAGTCAATTTCAGGATAACTAAAGACAAATTTCCTGGAAAAGAAACATCCAAAATAAAAGTTTGCAAGCTGTGTTCACTTGAATGAAAGGAAGAAGCCTCAATTACTACATCAGTTACTTATCCAACAGCTTGAGGTTTTCTTCTGAACTGGTTTTAAGCAGGTTTTTTATGTCATTTTTCTTTGCTTTTAGGGCATTTGAAAATACTTTTGAGCATTTTAGTGATCATTTTAGGCAATGTTTTAGGTCATCAACATCAGTCCCCCAGTTACTACCCAATAGATTACCTCAAGGTCAATATCAAATGTAAGAGCTTGAATTTGATTTTGTTATTCAATAAATTAGTGTATATATGACCAGAGATGGTGGATAACAATCCGGAAACCCTGAAAGATATTGATTTTCAGTTAATCATAACTGGATAAGTATTATGGCCCTCTCATATTTTGATGAATCCTAGGTTAAGAAGATTTTCATGTTAAGACAATCTATACTCTAAGAAATACCATATTCAACTGTTGTATAAAGCATCCAGAAAGTGGAGGGGCTCACATCAACTTCTAATGTTCAAGGTTTATTAGTGGTGTCATCTGGATTGAAGTCATTGGGTAAAAACTTATGGTACCTCCACTTCCCTTCTACCCATCTATTTTTTGAACTGATTCTCTGATAAAATATCCAATATTTAGCAAGTTTATTAATATATGTATTTTGACTCATAAATGTTACATTTTCCATTTGAGTACTATTTTTGTATTGTTTTAACTTAAAATATTCATGTTCATGCCAGAACCCATAAAACATGGATTCTGACTTCACAATGTGTTAGAAGAAGTAATTTACTTGGAAACATTTTTTTTCTTCCACTTTTTCATTACCAGGACCCAGCAATAAGAGTTTTCTGTTGAAAATTCACCTTTTCCAGTGCACAATTATAATACTTTCTTTTCTTACAAAGTAAGAGTGAGAAAGTACAATGGAGAGGAGGTTTTTTATAAATGAAAATGCAGATGCACATAATGTTTACTAAAATAATCTACATCATTAACCAGGATCTATATATTCGAGAATTTGTTTAATTATTCCTGTAAGTCTAAATACACTGTTTTCGTCTGACTTTTCCTTTTCTCTTTTTTTCTCCAACTGGTATAGATTCTGTGACATTTTTAACTTGAAAGTGAAAGATTGTAGGGGAAAAAATATTAAAATAGAAGGTGAACTTTTCCATCTTTTTTATTTTTATTTAATTTTTTAAAATTTATTTAATTATTTTTTACACAAATGGGGCAGATAGTATATCAATTTGCCGAAGAATATTTCTCCCTCATATCCATCGCTGTCTGAAATCAAATGTTTTCCAGGGATAGACAGTGACTGAGTAGTTATAAGAAATATTACTGAGTTTTAACATCTTACAAGAATGTTTGATGTGTGCTCTTCAGCTTGCCTGCATTTTAGTAGTTTTCTTGTTACCAGAACTGTTATTTGTTATCACAATATAATACAAAACAGAGGAAAAATCTGATGGTTAGGCAGAGCAAACACTAAGAAAAATTTTATACAGGACACTCGTAACACAATAAAATATACTTCACAGCAAACTTTTACAAAAGCAAAATATACTTTAGAGCAAACTTTTATCTTGAAAGCTACAAACCTGCTAAATGTGTCTGCAATTGCTGGGACGAATTTACTACCACATCACATACTTCACATTTCAAGATCTTTGTCTTCTCATCACGTGAAAAGGTCTGGCCTGAACTCTGTAGCTGTCGTAAGATCTCTTGGGATTTCACCTGAAATGAGCATGAAAAATAAGCTAATATTACAATTAATACAAAAAACAAGCTTATACAATTAATGCTACATAATATCAAAATTATGTAGCATTAATTGTATAAAGGCCATTAGAAGTCAACACTAAAATTCACTCAGTCACAAGTAATATTATGTACTAAAAAATTAAAACTTAAGATGCATAAAAAAAATATTAGCATCAAAAAATATAAAATTAGAAATATGATATATACGTTAATAACTATTATTTTCATAAATAGCATTTCACTAAAACAAGCAGACATTTTTTAGTGTTATTTGATATGGTATGAGATGGTTTGTTATGTTAAGTTATACATGAGACTTATTTTGTTAATAACATTCTTATTTTCTTAATTTATTTTAAATAACATTAAATACTAATTTAGCAGGTGGCTCTGATGGATATTTTCATGTTACACATCTTTATTTGTGCTCTGGAAAGTTATAATATGAAGAAAGTTTAAAAATAATATAGTTGCATCATTCAACCATCCTTCACTGTAGAAAATTGCAAAATGAAAAATATATAGAAATATATACAGAAATACTACTTAAAAACAATAATTTTATTTCACAACAAAATTAGTTTTAATTATTGTCAACCTCAAGTTTAATTATTGTCAATTCTAAGAATTTTTCAGAATATTCTGGAAGGATTAGGCTAAAAATAAATCCAAACAATTGTCTGTATACACAATTGACATGTCTTGTAGAGAGGAACTGAATCTGAACTATTAATCATTTCTTTTGGTTCAAGTGCCTTTAAACTTCCCAAATGCATTTTTTGTCATTTCTTTTAGAAAGTTCTGGAAGTTTCCAGAAAAAACAGCCAATTTGGTACCAGTGTACTAAAACACGATACATTCATCACTTGCAGTAAATGGTGGTCCAGAAGAGCTATATATTGGTTAATATTATTTAATTGTTCACAAAATTTGTATTCCTTGTTTTATTCAAATCAAAGGTTCCCAACCTTTCCTAGATCATCACCCATTGTAGAAGAGAGAGAGAGAGAGGAATTAAAAATTCCAGCATCCCCTAGTCCATAACATTTAATTTTATATGAAATATAAAAATATTGTTGCATATTATCTGTTGCTAATTTATGTGTTCATTGACCTATTAAAATCATTAAGTATAAATTAATAAAACAACCAAATATACAGTCAAATTATTTATTAAAAGTTCAAAAATGAACACAAAATCAGTACGAAATTAAAATAATGAGAAAAACACAAAATTAATAATAATTAAAGAATTATTGAGCTGTTTCTTTTCTGACTTGACTTTGGGTTTTAATTAGATTTCTTTGTTCAGTTGTATTTTAGACAGTCATATGATGTACGTATTGAAAACCAAAAGGTTAATAAAAAAACTTAATTTAGATTCGGAATTTCATTGAAATGTACTGTTAAACTTTCTGAAACATTACTATCTCTCGACGTTTCGAGGAGCGCTTTTCCTCTTCTTGAGGAGTCTTAATAAATTATGTCATTAAAATCTATTTGTAATTTATGCTAAAATATTGCATTTCTCAAAGAAGCAAATCCTCAACATCACCCTTCTACAGCGTCAGAAGCTAGTTCAAAAACATAATTTAGATTTGAAATTTTATTGAAATGTTCTGTTAAACTTTCAGAAACGTTACTATCTCTCGACACATTCCAAGGACTCCCTAGCTCTTGATGGCTTTGCCATCATCATCAGTCTTGCTGTATGCAGCAAAAGTCTTCTGATGTAATTACGTCAATAATATCACATCAGAACTCCTGCACTATTGCCCACAACCCAGGGTAGAGAAGTCTTATTCTGAAACCTCCATGGTCCTTCTTGGTATCCATGTTGAATTTTACTTTCAGTTCTTCGTTGTTGTTATTTTTTACAAATTTAATGCATATACAGTATCTGCAGTTGCGAAAAGATCGAAAACCCATCTCGGTATATTCATGTTTAAAATATACTGGAACGCTCGGTAAAATCAGCATAAAAGTTGTTTGTTTGCAGAAGTAATCTTTTGCAGAGAGTGCCCATAATGTGGGAAAGTGTATTCACCTATACTTAGATTTTGTTTGAATAGAAGAATTTTCCTTGCAAAAGCAGCTCTATTTTTTTTATTTTTTTAAAGAATATTTTTTTTCACTTTTAGAACTTATTTAAAGAATTTACAGATTTTTTTGTATTTTTTTTAATCAGGTTTTCGTGCAATTTTTCATCTCTGTTTTCAAGAAAATCCAGTACTGAGTCAAATAGATTGAAAAAACGATTCAGACAAACAATTTTAGAGAACCAATGTACTTCTGGTATCAGATGCAAGTGATTGTAATCTTCATTATTTTCACCACAAAGCTGACCAAATAATCTGTCATTCAATGGATTGTTTCTAATCTTATTGATTGCTCTAAAAACGTAATGGACCGACATAAGCTGGTGTTCATTCAAACTGTTGGCAACCAAATGCCAATGATGAATAACACAATGTGCAGCAAGTACTTTAGTTATTGCCTGTTTCAAATATACTATGAAATATACCATGCCATTGCTGGATCACCATCTGTGGTAGGTGACAGAATATTGCTAAGACAAATTCCTCTCTCTTGAAAAAAATTTGGATGACATTAAATATAGTGTCCCTTTGTAACAGTTTTCAAATTTTTTGCAAATTACTATTGATTAATTTTCTCATCTTTTAAAATTCGATCACATAAGGAGAGTAGAACTTTGTTATTTGGTAAAGTTGATATACTGAGTTGAATGAAAATTTTGTGTCTTTAATCACGTAATTATAATTCAACATCTTTTACCATTTCATCTATTCTTCTTTGCATTGAATTATTACCAAAGGAATTTCTCTGTAACAGAGTCTTATCATGAAGAAGATTTTTTATTATCTCTGTGACTGCCAGCAAAATAAATTCCTCACCTTTCATGTGTGAATTTCTTGCTTTTACAATTAATAATGAAAGTGATGGACGTAGTCAATCATCATTTTGTTTAGAAGATGACAGAAAAAGGTTTAAAGCAAATGGCTGCTGTAAATGGCATTACTTTGCCAGTTTTTGAAAATAGGATAAATCTTTTACTTTCTCGTATACGTATGTATATACAGAGTAAAATATATAGTATAGAGAAAGTTATGTAATGCAGCGCGAAAAGGCGGATTTTCATTGCGGGCTCTGGTGGCAAATAAGTGCATAAAACCAGTTCCAAAATTAAGAAACAAAAATCCTCTAACACGCGATAGCCCCAGAATCCCTGTTTTGTGGGTCCTTGATGCCGAAAAACTAATTAAAAGCAAAACGTCCGTCCGTCCGTCCGTCCGTCCGTCGAAAACTCAATAGATTCCTGTGAAAAAGAGCTTAAATTTCACATTTATAGTAATGCTTAATCGCCATTTTCTTAAAAAACACAACGAATTTTTAATGAAAATTTTATTTAGGTTGCTTTTTACGCTTCTTTAATATTCTTGAAGTAATGATTCAGTTGTATTACTAGGAAAGCAAAAAATTGAGAAATTGTCAAAAAAATATACTTTGAGCGACGATAGATGGCAGTTGGCCAGAGAATGGAGCACGACCTTAAAGCCAGACCACACCAAGGAAATTAGAAAAATGTGGTACAAGCCATTCTGTAGTAGTCATTCTGTAGCACCTCTAGTTTCTTATGAGTATGCATTTTATTTAAATGCTTATGTAGCCTAAAAGGTTTTACACAGTAATTTGAAAAATCGTTTTGGCAAATTAAACACATGGGCAATGATTAGTTGTAGGGGAGTAAGTAAATCCGTATTTCAAATACTCAATATTGTACTGTCAGCATTTCTTTTTAGTTGTATATTCAGACATTCTGAAATACAAATTATCTTCTCAACAAGTCAGTAGTTAGTTACTAAAATAATGTTTATAATGTCTTCTATCACTTATCAATCATGACTATTTATCACAGAAAAACTCATAAAAATATTAAAATATGCCTAGAACTATCCCTTTTGTAGTTCTGATTTGTAAGTACTAACTTGTGTTTTTGCATTACCAGAATCTTCTCACGAAATTGTCTTGGCTGCTGCAGCCATTGCATGAAGAGAAAGAGATCTGAACTATTGCAGATGTGGTCCTGTCTCTACTCATGCAAGGAATGTTAGTAAACTATACTTTGTAAATATTTTTTAAATAATGTAAATAAATATTTTAAAACAGTGAAGCACCCAATTACACAATTCGACTGCTTTTATATTGCGGTGTTAATTTTTCTTTCTGAACAAATATATTCATTTCTTTTGTAAATAATAAACAATTTACATGTTTCTGGAGTGTTGATATGTCTCTGCAATATAAATGTTTGCGTAGTAAGTATTTTTTCAAACCAATTTTTAAGTGCTTACTGCAGCTAAGTCATTTGAAATATCGAAGGAGTTTATTAAACAAAATATGCTTTAAATTGTTTTAAGAGCTTATTTTTGACGTTTCGACATTTCCTCCATGGACACTATATAATTTTAACCTTTGGTTTTTTGAAAATTAAAATGATTAATTTGTAAAATAACCATAAACTCTCACTAGAAATACTGATCTCCAATGAAGTTATTTATATTAATTTTAGATGTCTGTGTAAAACACACATCCTGGTTTTAAAAATATTTCCTTTTTACAATTATTACCTCGTATGTTCAATCAAATGTAGGTAGATTGAATGTTTTGTAGTTTAGAAACAAATCATCACTAACCTTCTTGGCATGTTTTGCACCTGCAAGATGTGTTTCAAGCACCACCTGTCCAGAAAATTCTAGGCCACAGACTTCGCATTTGCAGCTTGCCTGTGAACAAAAGAATTGTTTAATGGATTTGATACACAGTTCAATTCAAGTTATTTTTTTATTGTTGTATATATTTTCTACGGTTAAATTAAGCTTGTTAGAAAGAAAAGAAAGTTTGAAAAGGCATTTGGCATCAGATTTACATCATCTTTCACATTTAAAAAACAGTGAAACTAGGCTTGTGCAATCAGTGCACTGTACCGAGTCTCCTGAATATTTTGTGTGCCTGATTAAAAATATATATCGCATGATAAAAATTTCTGTAACAAAGTACACATCAATCGAATATTTAATTGTTATTCTTTATTATTGCTGCTATTGCAGGTGTTAGAATTATTTCGAAATAAACAAAGAAAAAATAATTTAAAAAAACAAAACAATAAAATAAATAAAGATATATTGGCGGGATAGTGGTTAGGTGAAGGGAAACTCACTCAACCACGCATCCACTGCACATCATTTAGAGTTTAGCCTAGGAGTCTATTATTTGGTTTCCAATATCGGAAATACACCTGTGTAAACGTGTGTCACCCATTGCTGTCTGTACTTCTTAATTTTGTCATGTAATGTTTTTTTTCCACCCTAGTTCATCTCTTACTTTATCACTTTTTGGGGAATGCAGCAGTCAGCCCGGTTTCTCCTACCTATAATTAACGGAACAGTTGACTGCTGTCCTCACCTTTTGATATATCCATCCCATCTTTCAGCGCCCATTAATCCTTCCCAACTCCTTGGGACCAATGGGTGGAGCTAGTAACTTGGAAGCTCCCCTTCCTTAGGATTTCCTCCCCATTCCCTTCACACCAGGGTAGATGGGATTCTTCAGGTGAGGTGAAACCCATCCGTCTAAGGGAAAAAAACCCTAAATAAATTCTGCAAGTTCGGAAGCAGAAAGGAGGCAGTCCCTCTACCAAACTTAACCTGCACAGTGCCCGAAACGCAGCCAGGGGATGTATTCTACTACTGACAAGCCACAAGGAAAGAAGCTGGACCGATTTGATGTAAAATTTTTAATCTAAGAATTACAATGTCTACATTTCTTTTGATGTCTAAAAATGGGACGCTTAAATTTTGCTACTTTGAAAATAATTTTTAGATAATTTCTTACATCAATCACAGGTGCATAAATTACTCTATAAAACCAAAAATTACAAAAACATATCACCACCATATTAATTTTGTCACCTAATGGGTTAATATTGTAAGCAAGTTATACAACTCCAAAGAAAAGAATGAGCTGAAAATTCTTTCATCTTCATGCAACCGTCTTAGATTGCGCATTTTAAAATTGTCATATAGTAATTATAAGTATCATCAAAAGTTACGAAGTGGGAGTATGTCAACCCAAGAAAAGCTCTGCTAACAGGAAAAGAATAAATCAGATCGGCGAACCAGAAGGTTTTCTCCGAGATCTCGGAAACAAATCTAAAAGGAATGTGACCTATCAGAAGTAAGGAAGGAAAATGATTTTTGGGCATTCCATTCATTGGCATTCGTTCTGCAAGAGATTTTCGACTGAATAAATGAAACTAGAGGTGCTACAGAATGGCACAGACTTTCTCGTAGTAAAGTTTTCTAATTTCCTTGGTGTGGACTGGTATTGTACAGTCTTGTCCCTCCTTCTTGCCTGCTTCCATCTATTGCGGTTCAAAGTTTTTTCGAAATTTTCACAACTTTTCGGTTTCCAAATAGTAGAACCTAAATTATATTTTAAGAAAATTAAAGAAGGCTATAATGTCGTCCTAAATAGCAATTTTCATTAAAAATTTGAAGCCATTTTTAAGAAAATGATTTAGCATTACTGCAGATGCAAAATTTGAAGCTCTTTTTCACAGGAATCTATTGAGTTTTCGAGAAACTTCCTTTGAAGTTATTTGAAGTACTCTTACTAACAAATGCAATAATGTATACAAATTGATGGAAATGTGCATATTAATGATATAAGAGATATTTAAAAAAAATTACATTTGTGTAATTTTTGAAAAAAAAAGTATACAGTAAAATGAACCTTACGTAATATTAAACAGTGCAATTAGCACTATTCATTGGAAAATTTTGAAGACAAAATTTGGTGCCATTATTGAGAAAATGGCGTTTGAGCGTTTCTGAAAATGCGGAATTTTGAGTTTATTTTTACAGAAAACTGTAGAGTTTTCGAGAAACTTTATTTGACTTTATTTAAAACACATCTACTCATAAATCTAATAAAGTGAAGAAATCGTTTTTAGTGTAAATATTTCCGACGTTAGACACAAGTAAAAAAAATTTCAGTAATTTTCGGAAAAACAAAACGATAGAGCAATATGGCGTTTACGTCATGGTATAGGGTTCGTTTCTCACTACACATACCACACAATTTAAAGAAAACATTTGGAGCCGTTTTTGAGAAAATGTTGTACTTGTAATTTTTTAAAATTGCTAATATTGCACTCACTATTGCACGAAAACTACTAAAATTTCCAAATAAAAATCTACATGACCTTATTGAAAGAACTATTTATGGTCCACAAATTTTTTTTGAAGGAAAAATCTCTCTTCAATTTTATAGTTGTGGGGAGACGCCCAAAAAATTCAAACTTTTGCAATTTTCGAAAATTCAGTGTAAACGGTGAAAATGTGACATTTGCCACCTTTATATGTGTATTTTACTCTATTATTTCAAGAAATTTAAAGAAAAAATTTGAAGCTGTTTTTGAGAAAATTTTGAAAATGTCCGGGGGGCTTCATGTAAAGTACCCTCAAATTTTAAAATATGTTTTTCAAAATTTCAATGCTTCAACTAGAGCCAGATGAACAGAGGTTTCTTCAATTTGGAAAAGATAGAATGAGTGGTTTAGGCGCTAGGTTTATTCACATACGACAGAAGGTTGGAAGGACGGACAGACGGACGGACGTTTAAAAAAAAGCAGTTTTTCAGTGGATCCCAAAACGTGTATTTCCATTGAAATCTCGAAATCTATTTTTCGCAGTATTACATAACTATCTCTATACTACGTATGAGGGAGCCCACCCTACGGTTATGAAGACTAGTACATACGAAGGGATGTCTTCGTGCTAACCACACGAACCCTTATCCCACGGCCGACAGGCTGGGTCACCGCTGGTCAGCCGGGCTGTCGAGCCAAAGAACAGGAATAATTGCATCGAGCGACTCTGCTATTGAACTAGATCGGACTTTCAAAACTAAACCGACCAAAAACTTTCCACACAACATTTCACGAAACTGTAATGAATGCTTTTCACACTTATTAAAAGGGAAGTAAGTAACGAGTAACATCTGCTATATTTCGTTTACGATATTAAAAAGGCAGTAAATATAAAGTCCATGCTCTTGGTGTCAAATACGAGAAGTAACTACGTACACTTACTAGATAGAAATAGTAGTGGCATTTTTTCTGTTGTGTCGGTCCCTTTTAGCACCCAAATAGTGTTAAAATAAAAGGTGTCAAAAAGAGGATTTCACAAAAAAGGCGACGAATTGCATTTCAGTTGATAACATATTAAAGTTTGAATATAGTACCTTCGCAGATATCAATACGTTTTAGGTATTAATATTTATTGAAAACACCAAGTGAGTCAGGCGCAAATAAAACCTCGCAACACACGGCCCGTTTAACGATGTATCTTGACATTGATCGTGCAGAACTCGAAAACAGTGTGTCCTAGGGCCTTGAAAAGCCTGGTTGTTGTCAAGGATACACAATATATGGAATTTTACTTCAAGGTTTCGTCAAAAAATTGTCCTTTACACAAAAAGTGTGTGGGTGTGGGTGGGTGGGGATTCTACATCATCGCACGAGTACGCTAGATCCTTTTATTTCGCGAGAGGGTTTAGCCCCCAAGCCGCCCCTTCCGTTCCTGACCATATGTCTGATGGGTGGGTGTAAGGAAGGTTGTGAGTTGAGGTGAAAGAACTGATGCCATCATCGTTCACATTTGTCTATTAGCTCCCGCTAAAGAGTCGGTTTTCGACTGTCACTATTATCTCTTGTGCTCGCAGATCGCGAGAGTACGGATAGGAATCGAGTCATGAGGAGGTCACTGTCACTGTTACGAGACTCCTGACCTTTCTATTGGCACGACAGAGATTATGGCTAATCAGTCGAAAGACAGCTATCGGTATTTAAAAAAATCGTTGACAATACTACGTATCAATTCTTTCATCTGAACTTGAAGTTAACATTTCACACACGTTTCCAGAGTACGACTTTCAGGGCTGTTAGATTATTAGAAAATCAACATCATGCACGTTTGTTAAGTCAGCTTGACGGAAGTGGGAGGTTCCGATTTCTTACGCGATACAAAGCACATTTTTGGGTTGACGTTGTTTACAAATTTAGAGTGCAATTAGGTCGCTGGCAAACAAGTATCGAAAATACGCCACAGATGAATTCGCACCCTAGGTCCTCTTGTTCAGCGATGTGGCGAAGGAAATGACAATGCTGTCGCTGAGCTATCACAGCCGGTTGGGTTGTCTCAACAAACAGCCTGGAGATGAGCGCCGGGCCAGTGCACGCCAAGCACTGCAATCATCCATCCCCTGCAGCTGACTTACCGGCTGCTTCTTGGTGGGCAGCTTGCCCATGATGTTGTCCATGACGGCCTTGGTGACGGGGTCGGCGGTGGCGTGCGCGGCGGCCGCGTCCTTGGGCGTGCGGGGCGGGGCGCCTCCACCCCCTCCTCCGGCGGCGGCGACGGCGGCGGCCGCGGCGGCGGCGACCGCGGCGGCGGCGGCCGAGTTGGGCGGCGGCGCGGGGGCGGGCGAGGGCGTTGGCGCGGTCGCGGGGGCGGCCGCGGCCGCCTCCAGCACGGGCACGGGCACCGGCAGGGGCGCCACCAGCGGCTGCGGGAGAGGCACCGCGCCGACGGCGGCGGCGGCGGCTGCTGCAGCGGCGGCGGCCGCGGGCAACGGCGGCCTGCGCACCACACGGGGACACGGACGTCGCACAAGAGCGGCGAAGACCTTGGCCAAGCGGAAGTTCTCGGCTGGCCGGGCAGAGCGAGCGGATCGAGCGAAGCGGGCAGGAGGGCGAAAAGGGTGAGCGAAGAGGGCAAGTGTGATGGGCGAAGCGGGTGGGTGTGCGAGGCAGGCAAGCGGGGGGAGCGAAGCGGGCGAGCGAGGTGAGCGAAGCGGGGCTGGCGGGGTGTGCGGGCGAAGTGAGTCGGGTGGGTGTGCGAAGTGGGCGAACGAGATAAGTGAAGTGGGGCGGTTGGGTGAGCAGAAGCGGGTTGGTGCGGTGAGCGAAGGGGGCGGGGCAGAAGAGATGGCTGTGCGGAGTGGGATAGGGATTGATTTACGAAAGTACAACTCGTGGTGCTCCAACAGCAGATACTTTCTCGCATCAGTTCTAAATTTGCAATTTTCGCAAATTCGATTTTGGAGATTTCAACGAAAATGAGACCCACTCCATTCTTTTAAGCGTTCCTTCTTCAATCCGTGGAAAAAGATTGAAGAAAAACTTTGGAGCAGTTTTTGAGAAAAAACATGTTTAGAAATTCCATAAATTTCAGACTCAAATGACGTGAAATATACTATTTTGTTTCAAAAAATGGTACGTGATCTTTCTTAGAGAGCTGATTTTTTAACAGACTTTGTTTGGTAAAAATATCAACAATTTAGTATTTTCAATAATGTAGTTTTGAAATTTTAAATTTTTGCAATTTTCGAAAAAATAACGAGTTCGCGGGAAATGAGATGAGCACTATACCGGTTTTTTACTGTTCTTCGATACACATGAGCAAATTAAAAAAAAACTCGGTGCGATTTTTGAGAAAAAAATGTTTAAAAATGAAATTGCCTATTCTTAGCGCAAAATTACCCGAAAACTACTATTTTCGAAAATTTGACCATGACCGTATTTGAGGATCTGTCTTCAAAGAACTGATTTTATTAAGAAAACAAACCTCTATCTTCAATATTACAGTTGTAGAAAGACGCCCAAAAAATGCACTTTCGCAATTTCGAAAAATCTGGGATTCCAACGAACATGAAATCTCCACTATTCTCTGTAGTGTCCTTTACGCTATCCAAAAACAAAGTTTAATTTTAAAAAATTGGTGCCATTTTTGGGAAATTTTTGAAAATTTGTTTTGAGGCTTCATGTAAACTACCCTTAAAAACCAAAATATTCGTTTGATACTCCCAAAGCCTCGATTTCGTACAGATCGATCGATTTAAATATATTATATATTTAATGCAATATATTTAATATATACTATTTTATACAGGATGAGCCACGTAATTTGTGCACCTTTTGAAATTTTTGAACGCAATGCAGTTTTCACGGAAGTGATGGAAGAATGAAGCTAATTGATGTATGTATTCCTTTCCATTTATTTTCAACCTTGGAGAATAATGAGGCGACAATTACCGGTGATACTATGTGATAAATGTCCCGAATAAATGGTCCTTGTATAAAACATTGTATTATTAAAACGTATAATTTTTTCGTGGTTTGATAATCTCTTCATTATCATTATATTGCAAAAAACTTTTATTTCTACACTAAGTTTCATAGTGTTTACATTCAAATGATTGTATACACTGTAAAATTTATATTTTCTTAAAACTTGATTGTGCATTTTATGTAGCGCTCTCACTTTCAGAAAATCATTTGTTCTTGAAGGAAATGATATTGAGTTTTACCTAAGAAAACGTAAAGAAATAGAATGAGTATTTTGGCATCTGATAGAAATTCACATTGTTATAACAAAAGTGGAGAAATATGTTTTACAAATTTTTGTGCATAAACGTTTATAGACATGTTCAAATAAAAAATTACAAATGGCGCTATTGTTGTTCCAGAATCGGATTAAAAGTGGCAAAACACAGGACAATCGACATTAATTTAGGTTTCTAACATTTCAGGAGAATAAATACGCACTGATGGAATTGTACAATTTCGAGATTTGAACAAAAAATGCTAGAATTTATATGCGTTTACAGTCACTGTAACTACACCATTGAAATCTACCGTTAAATGATTGCAAATGCGTTATCTTTGAGTAGAACTTCCAAGCAAAACAAAATAAATTGTAGACATAACCTACAATTTATCGAAATACTTAACAAAGGTGGGAACGGCGTACAGACAATAATTGCTCATGAATTATTCATGACCAAATAAAATAAATATAGTTTCAGATGTACACTACATTCACGTTTTATTTATTTACGTAATTACCTTTTGCATTCGGATGTAAAATAATATGATTTTAATCGTTTTGAATTATTTGGCGTCGCATCTATCCAACGTCCTCCGTAAGTTCGATAATAATATTCTGATGCACAGTCCATTGGTCCAGTTTTTCTCCTCATATCATACAAAGAAAACACCAAATTGATCAATGTCATCAACTCCTGGACTGGACTACGAACTTTAGGTCTGGACTTCTAGATGGCCTTGCCCGGAACCGGATCTCAGAATATAAGCGCGATTTTCCTAAGGATGAGCCGAAGTGACAGCTAGTGCTGGCAACATAACTGAAGGTTCTGAGGTGGTTGTGCCCTTGAGCCCATTAAACTCCCTTTCTCGCATTCGTTCGTTTGCAGTTGGCTAACTTTGCTTCGACACTTCTTTTGTGGTGTCCTTGACCGACAAAAATATAGTGCGCTGCGAGAAATAATTGATATTAGGAAGTGCAGTGTAATGTGCTCTTCTGAAAAAATTCTTTTTTTCTTTATATATTTCATTGAATTTAATTTTTGTGTGATAAATATTTCGTTTATTTTCAAGCTGAGACTTGAATGCGAGATGCGTACCGGTGCACGTGTTTCCGGCTTAAAATCATTTTTCTTTCTATTTACATTCGTGGCAATTTTCTTTTACTGATTGTGAGAGCATGTTAAGCGATTTTCCACATACGTAATTCAATTTAAATATTTTCCGGACTCACGTACGTGCATAATACCTCAGCGAAACTTAAACTTCTTCATTGGGATGTTTTCACAGGAGCCATTAGCACTTAATGAAGGGGCGTGACTGAACATTGTCGCGGTGGAGGGATACTTCACTGAAATACATGTGATGTTCACTTGTTTTCGCGAACTGTCACTTTGGCTCATCCTTAGGAAAATCGTTCTATTCTAGAAAGGGTCGCAGGAGAAGTCACTTATAGCAACGCCATCTTGAATTTACTCTTTCTAGAGGTCGTTGCTCATAGGTGACGAGAAGGCGTCGAGAATATTAGCTGTCCAACGCGAGAATAAAGTAGTTGTAAACAAACCAGAATGTATCCCTCCGTTGAAACACATAGTCCGGCGCCACTCAGCTGTCATGTTCATAAATACTGTCTGGTCATGTTACCAGCTGTCACCACTGGCTGTTGGCGATCTTGAATTTATCCACACGTTGAACAATTCCTTTCTATGGCGATGTGCAGGATGGCGCAAGACAAACGGTCGAAGGCTTGGTAATTCGGGATAGAGATCATAGCACTCGGAAGGATAATAATGTATTCACTCGGTATATTATTTCCAAAGTTGTTATAAAAATTGTTGCACGAAACTTTTGCACATCACAAAAACACGAGATGGTCTTGTCTCGCATGTCACAGTGGTCTTTATTACGTGTAAACCAAGTATTGGTAGAGCACTGCAGTAATCTATCATTGATTAAACATCAAATTTATCCATGAAAAGAAGTCGTTCATTCCTGATCAGACAATGGTTATATCGTTATATCAGTTACACATTTCGAATTCTTATTGGTAATGAATTGAATGCGTTTAAAACAGGAGTTGTTTCGCTACATTCCGTCGGTTTTCTTGCGAATGTCTTACAATTTCAGTCCTGGGCGGCAATGGAAATGATTGTTCAGTAATTTTATTTATTTTACATAAAAAAACGGTTAAAAACTGTGTGACGTGCTATGGGGAGAAGTGAAATCTGTGCACGTGTGGTATTGTAGAGCAAAATGCACTACACAGGATACACGCCATTGCCAGGCCATGTAGACAACCCCATACCCACAATTAAAAAGAAAAACATCTTGACGCTAATGTGAGTTTTTTATACGCTTAATCATTCTGCAGAACTCAGTTTCAATATATATATATATATATATATATATATATATATATATATATATATATATATATATATATATATATATATATATGGCAAAAGGTATATTTATCCATCTGGCCGCTTGTCTGTGAACAACGCTAGCGGCACAATTGTACGCAGGATTTTTACCATCATTCTTATTCCCCGATCGATCTGACTGAAGTCGCGGTCCCTTGACTTTAAATTGGATATTTTGATTTTGGGGGGTAGTACTAATTAACGCATTCAAAATTTCCTCAAAAGGTGCCCCATATGTTTAAATTAATTCCTCCCCCCTTCCCCACGAATAGAGAAAAATACGCTTAAAACTGACGCAGAGCGCGTGTTCGTTGAACTCTGATTTTTTGAAAATTGCAAATGTTCTCTCTAGCGTTAAACTTGAAACAATTAAATGAAGTTACCTTCTAAATGATCCAGAAAAGACAAACATTTTTCATTAAAAAGAGGTAAAGGACTGACAAATTACCTAGCTGCTGAAGTTACCAAATGAGGCTGCTCTGCAAGATGAAACGTCCACAAACTTGTATTTGTGTAAATAAAGCATTAAAATGATTTATTTTGTAATTTGTTTATTACTTCACACTTTCATAGAAGTAGTGTGGAAATCTACTTCATACTAATAGCAGCTTAGGCCTGTGCCAACCACCCCATCAGTGGGGTTGGTTGGCGTATCTTGATGACTTTTAACGACTCTAAAAGTTAATCAAATATTTCCAAATAAAAAATACCATAAAGAAATCTAGTAAATGTAGTTTCCATTGGTATAACCAAACATGCCAAATCTAAACCGGAGTTGATGAAAAGAATTAAAAACTACCAACTGATGCTAATCAGCCCTGGTCTCCCTCACATAATATTTTGGCCTGCCATGCAACTGTGTGTGTAGTTGGGGAATTGACTCCCTTCAACCAGGACAAAGATACAAACACCGAGTGGGGCCAGGGGATCCCGTTGGCAATTACGTAAAGGCACCGGACCGAGAAGCGCTTACGCCATGTTCGGGTCGGGGAGCAGGGTTGGAGAGTATTTAAATACGTACGTTTAATACGTTTTGTATTTGAATAATTGTATTTTTTAGTTTTTTGGACATGTATTTTAGAGATGTATTTAAATACATAAAATAGGTGTATTTAAAAAAAGGAAATACTTAAAATACTTCAAATACAGACGATAACGAGGAGTTTCTTTTTGTTTGATTCTGTTAGTGAATAAACCTCTTTGAAACAAAAATAAAAGCCCCTTTCATCTGTTGAATTTGAATTCTGATTTTAAAATTATAAATCCAAATCATTAAAAATGTTGGACAATTATCCGACAACTAAAAATGCGTTTATTCCTTATAACTAGTCCCGACAATGCCTATTTTTTTGCCTATTTTATTTCTTTAAATGTATTTTGAGGCAACTTACCCCATAACCAATGTTTACCTCAAAAATGGCTTTTGCGGGGATTTTATAATGCCTATAAATGACTATTTTAGAGATAATCGTCGATTCGAATGTTAAGAGCCTATAAGTGCCTATATTGAATTTTCCGCATTTTTAATATTTTTTGTTTACTATATTTTGTTTTTTCTAAAACAACTGTTTGAGAAATCACTGATGGGTAATTTTTTACCGAACAAGTAACAACCGCGTAAAATTTGCCAGGGCGTTCTTCGATCGAGAATCTTCGTGCCCTGTGTGTTCTTGCCTGTAACGCGTAGAGCAGAGACACCTCTCAGAGACGTATGAGAGTTTGGCACCGTGCGAGTTACCTTTATCTCCTTCGCCGAAGCCAGTCAGGGCGCTCCAGAGAACAGGAAATTGCTCTCGTCTTTGCGATCTTTGCAATGATTAGTGAGCTATCTATTCCTTAACAAGAACACTACTGTCTTCAAAATTAGCGTTCCCGGCAACTTTCGCTTTTAGAAGGTAGAATTACACAAGATTGGCGGAGTTTTCTTCGATAATTTTGTATTGATTTCGAAGTTTGGTGCATGTCAGATCAGTAAATTTGCTGTTCCTGTTAAGCATGCTTGCTACAATGCCAAAAGAGAAAGTTTCAAGAAGTGCATTGCTAACAGAGTGGATTTATGGAGAAGATTCACGGCGGAGTGGAAATATATTTTTTGCCAGCATTGTGTAAAGGTGGTAAACTGAGCAAAAAATATTTCTTACGACATAAAAACACTGCAACTTATGCAAAAAATGCGAAAAAAGTGAGGAAAACTATTCAAACCTTCTTCAACAAGTGCACTCAAAAGATGAATACAAGAAAGAATTTCAACAATGACGTGCGCCATGCCGCAAAGATTCCATTTTCAAAACTTGAAAATCCAACATTTAACCAGTTTAACCAACAAATACAAAATATAAAATTCCACACGAGTAAACTCTTAGGAAATATTATCTAACTCCCCAGTATGTTTTGACAGTCGAAGAAATTTGATTTGTTTTTAGAGAATAGTGTGAATAATTTATCCAGTACGTATTACGTATAAATTTTAATATTATTCCACCATAAAGCCCATTTCCCTTCCTTTTTTAAGCTTTTACGTCCTAAGTGCCTATTGTTAACTACAATGCCTATTTCCCTGCCTATTTTTAAGTTTTTAAGTGCCTATTTGCCTACCAATTTTCGACCTTTTTAGTGCGTACATGTCCGAGCTCTACTTATAACACTAGTTCACGTTCTTCCGCGCCAATTTGAACGACCGCTTTCCTTTGCAGGTTTTATTCGTCAAATGGGAGTTTATTGTCTGATGGTTTGTTTGAAAAACTGGTCGCTTTAAAAGGAAATTCAACATATTTGAGTTAGACTAATAAGATATTGTTCAGAAATTTATGACTGTCAATTAGTAATTTATTGCAATTGACAATTACAATACATTGTTGATAATGAAAAAAGTAATAATAAAGCATTATTGTATTTACTCTATTTGGAATATTTTAAGTATTTTAAATATATATGTATTTCGCTATTCAAAATCTGATGTATTTTGAGTATGTATTTAAATACTTATTTACGAAGTTTTTGGTGTAGTATTTAAATACTAAATTTAAAGTATTTTGCCCAACCCTGTCGGGGAGCACAAAGGTGCTCTTCAAATGAATGTCCATAGAGCAGTAGTAGGTACCGCGAAAGCCCCTGGTGGGCCATTTAAGTGCCGATAGGCAGCAGGCAGTAGATTGATAGAATTTGCCAAAGCGAATAAGTTTCTATTGCTCGAGAGCAAATATTTCTAATTTACAAATGTTGCTCGCCACATTTTGTTGGCACTTTCATTCATCATTCAAGTTTTTACAGGGGTGGGGTAGGGTTTCTGGGGCCCAAGAAGTCGTGTGAAGGTAAAACTTCTCCCCCATAGATCACATACACATTTTTTGACGACCATGACACTACTGCAAGTTGGAAGCGGGAGTACGCACCTGTAATTGACGACGGCGGCGACTGCAGGGAAGGCGGCGCCTGGGGGGTAGAAGCTCATGGCAGGGAGGCCGGGGGCCGGGCGGCGCACCGTCAGCCCAGGCAGCGGCTGCTCCTGCCTGCAACAGGCGCGCGCTCACCGCCTGCTCACCCCCCGCTCACCCCCCGTTCACCCCCCGCTCAACCCCCGTTCAACCCCCGCTCAACCCCCGCTCACCGCGCGCTCACACGCCACATGCACGCATTAAGGCGCGGACACACTAAGCAGTATTTCGTGGTTCCGGGAGAATCAATCACTGAGGTCATTAGTCTTCACCATTGTAGTGGCGAGCGGTGGGTTGCCAATTAAAGTGTCTGGACTAGAGATGCGACATGAATGGCGATGTTTTGAAAATATTGCTGTTTTAAATATCTATTTATTAAATGAAATTTAATGTTTTCGCATCATCGTGGTCTTGATTGTGAATGGAAAATTTCCATTATTTCAATTTTGTAAAAGTTAAAACATGAAATAATAACTGATGAGACTAGTGTCAGTGTGTTTGAACCAAACAAACGCTGTGTACTGATCCTTTGAGATGGCCGTGGGTGCTCATGCTTTGATGCTCAGTTTTGTTAATTATTCTTATTATTTTTATCTTTGTTTTGCCGGTTAAATCTTAATTATGAATTAACAAACACGGCCACTGTCAAATTAAATTTTGTCATGCGCGAACATTTAATGTTAAAAGTTACTAAACCAGTTTCAACAACGATGTTCAAAACATCGATAGTTTTTATCGATGTATTATTAACATCGATATTTTAATTTTTAATATCGATGTTTGGTATCATCGATGTTTTATTATCGATGTCATTTCCTTAGTCTAAACATTCACATACATTTTGTTCTTCGGAATATTTCTTGAACGAGGGCAAACTAAAGCTTGTAGTGTACGATTGATTTGCAAGCAAAGATATTTCAATCCTTGACTAAGAAAACATTTACGTTGATAACAGAAAATGCAATACTGTGCTCACGTCAAAATGGAGTTTTTAAAAATATATGCATAAAAAAAGCAGTTATTTACGAAATCAGATGAAAGAGTCTTGGGTTAGTTAATAGGTGCGGACTCTTGCCTTACGAAACCCTACTTCTTAACACGCTGCCCTCACTAATTCCCTGATCTTCCATTCTTCCACACGCTCTCCGCAGTTGCATAGCATGCAACAACTGGAATGGCGATACGAGGGCTTGCTAAGCGGCCCATTCTAAAAACATTGATCAGCTCTTCCTGGGGCGCATGAAAGTATGATCGTTTTCAAAACTTACACTTGTGGAGGGCAACAAATTAAACGAGTTGTTTTAATGTAAGACTAATACGTTCGGCAAGTGCGGGGAGGAAAGGAAGAAACGCTCTCCTGACATACTCTACTTCTGAAGTTCATTATCAAATAAAATACTTACTTTGATATTCAAACTACCAAATATATTTATTTTATTCTTTATTAAAAGTACCTCTCCCTCATAAATGAAAATATTTTGTCCACTTTTTATTAAAAAATCCATTTCAAAAATAATAATGATTTACGAGTTAATACTGTTAATAAGTCAACACTCTTGGACAACTAATATGAAAGTTCTAAACTACAAGACAAATTTAATTCAAGAATACATTTAGGTTGTATCCTTTATCCCTCTTAATCTAAGTTCCATGTGATTGTTATGGAAACAGAACAAAAGTTCATAACGTACTAAAATAGTTGGATGAGTGTACAGAAAACCTATAATAGGCAAAATTACGACAAGTTTCTTTACTGAGAATGTGGTATCCGAATTGGGACTATCCAACTCTAAAGATGTAACAAATCAGTTAAGAGTACACGTTTTATTGTTTTAGTTCTGAGTTCAGCAGTTAAAGTTTGTTTGGATCAATATGATTCTCTGATATCCTGTTAAGATTGGTAAGTCAGAAAATTAAGAACGATGAATCCACTTCTATCCATCTTAGGCCTGAATGGCACTTCTGTCCTTCAAAAAATTTCAGACAACCACAATGAGAGAATCAAGTTGGATAGAACCGATACGAACAATGTGAGAAAGCTCTTAAAGTGCGAGTACCCAAGTGTTTGTTCCGTGAAGACTAGAGACAAACGAGCATACTTATTTGTTAAAATGGACCCATTACGATCGCGTAATAGTTTTTATCATTCGTGCTCAATGCGGAATATGGTTAATCTTTACTTTCTGTCTACGACAATGTGTTCAGTAAAACTATAGGAACTATAGTAATTTTTCATGAAGCAAATTCACAAGACTTTAACATTGAAATAAATTGTTAACGCTAAACGTTTTAAACGATGGAAAATAATAATTCTCAGATTTGAATTATAATTAGTGCCGTCAATGTCGAAAATGTGAACTATTATTGCACTACGTTATGAGTCCATAAAAGGCTAAACTTACTAGAAGTGGACCAAGAAGTCGCTGCGGCAGGCAAAGTTTGGTAATAACAAGACGACGAAAGTCGACACCAGAACCAATTCGGGGGCTCAGACGTTCCGATCAATTGTTGGCCACAAGTTGCCAAAAACAACGCACACTTAAAGTCATTAAATGATGATATTCATTTGCAACTTTAATATAAAAATAATATAAATAGACAAACATATACTCCGTGGGAGGTAAATAAAAATTGTGAACAAGTGCTTGAAAAAACTTGAGCACAAGAAAAGAGGGAAACTTCGGAAAATTCTGTATAAATTCGGATTGAGTAATATACGGGAATATTAAAAAAAATGTAAAATACAATGGGAAACAAGGCAATACACATTTTTAAAAGCCCTTACAAGGAAAAACGAAGAAACAACTTTCGGAAAAGTCACTAAGATGGGGAAAGATAAAACCAGCCTTTGGGCACGCCTTGAAGGGGGCAATCATGAAACAGGCATTTAGAAAAGCCTATAGAAATATTGCGCAGTGGTCTGAAGTGCCAGACGCGCTCTAAACGGGCGATAGTTCAAGATTAAAGTAGGTTAATCGGGAAATGTTTGAATTAACACACCCTAGGAATTGCAAGTTACGAATTTACAATCGAATTTAATTAAAATTTTAAACTCGTAATTGTGAAATTTTAATTTATTATTTTTATTTACAAAAAATAGTTAATGATCAGCTGATTGGGAGCTACTTTTAGGGTTGGCAATTCTCGCCTACAGATGGCTCTGAAAGAGATACGCATTATTCCTTTTCACGAGAAAACGAGGAGTCTCTTTTGGAAAAGCCTGACGAGAGGGAGAATGAGGAAATTAAATTTTGAGAAAGCCTATTCAAAGGAAAACAAGTAATTGAAAGTGCGCAATATATGATCCTAGGGTCTAATCCACTGCCGTAGTTCTCGGTCATCATCTAGTAGCCTACAGTATTGTTTCTAGTCTTCAGGGTTTGTTTCATGCTCAATCGAAAGAGCTGCACACCTATATTGCGTCCAGTGCAGCAGGAGTTCTGCTTGTCAAGAAAGAAAACTATCCATCCGCTGTCCGCAATGCTGCTTTTGTTATTTTGTTTCTCATACATGTGTAGGCTTTTGTTTTCTCTGTAGCATTGTCACTGGTACAGCATCTACGATAGGACACAAGCAGAACGTTTACACGTTTAGTATCCTCTATGAGAATTCTATTTACATACTAGGTAGTACTTTCAACAAAAATGCACAAATACACATAAAAGGCATGCGTAATAATTTACAAATAAGCAATATGAAAACTCAATAAGCGTACCAAATTAAATATGCATATTAATAAATGGAGTTGCAAATACAAAATAAATTTACATAAATTTAAAAAATACCTACAATGCAAATAATGTATGGATCATTCATTAAAATTATTTTTGTGTGCACTAACAGAAGCACTAGATCGTTTTAAAAAATTCTATGAAAGCAGACTTGTGCTGGAAGAGTTCATTGTCAAAAAAATAAGAGATTTATTCACTAATTACAGAGAAACTGAAAAGGAATACGATTAATTCCTTTCACCGAACATGGATATCAGTAGTGCAGCATCCATTGTGTCCTGCCCTTTTATATTACTTTATCACACCTAACAAAAATTTCCGCTATTAAGATTCTGGCGGCAGGTTGTGTGGTAAAATAATATTTGCTACATGAATTTTTCAGTTAATAACACCATTTACTGCGTTTCACGTCTGCTAAGTAATCTTATCACATTTGAAAATTACATACAAAATTTAATATGTATACCAAACACGTAGACGCTCACAAGTAACTTGCACTTTATCAGTAATGCAGCCGTATTTACTCACAAAAATCCAGTCGCCTCCGAACGCCTTCATAATCTTTTTCCTGTCGAGGGGGGCATTTGGCACGAGGAATACAGCTGCAGCTTTTCGACTTTTGCAGTAAAAAGGAGGAAGTATTTAAATAATCTTAACATATGGAAGTAGTTGGCGCTTTAACCGGCCACCTCAGGTTCATGTACTACAAAGGGTAATACATTTTTGCGGTAATGTTAAATTCATTTTTAGTCTTAGTGGCTTTTTTATTTTTCCATTTCTTCATACATTCATACATTTCCTTTTTATACATATTTATAAAACAATCATACCAATCAAATACATTTATCACCGAGCACTATTTACACTACCCAATAAGCCACGGCACCACCTCTGCTCAAAACGTCCGTGGCGGCTAGACGGCGAGGCTCCGTGTGCCCTGGCGACGGCGATCAGCGGCCCCGCTGGCTCCGCATCGAGTCCGGCTTCTCGCTGCTGTTTGAAGGAACACTACCCCTACCACAAGGTAGCGCCCGGAACGTGAACGCCACCTGATTTGAAGTTTTGGGGGTGACGTAGGCCCGCTGCACCTCCTAGCTCGGCCGGTTTCGTGCCGAGGCCGCGGAGTTGGCTGGTCCAGCGCCCGCGTGAGCGCCGTGCGAGCTCTCCGGCGGATCTCCTCCCGCAGCTGATGGCTTACGCACAGAGCCCCATAGGTTACGATTTTCCTATGGTGGCGATTGGGTGGAGGGGAGGAAGATGCTCGTCGGTTCTCAGCTACCCAAATCGTCCCACTCAGTGCCATACGCGCATTCCGTGTGATTTGCAGATAGGATAGTCTCTCAATGTAAACAATTTACTTGGATACGTTTCGTTTTAGTTTGGACAGGGTTGTAATCAGTTTTGGAAGAAAAGGATTTGGTGGATTTTTGA
>BLKR01002726.1:122500-180920 GCA_011170035.1 Teleogryllus occipitalis
ATTTGGCCGCAGACCTTCCTCGTCCTAAGAGCGCGAGGCGAGCGCCTGGGGCGCGACGTAGTCTGCGGCGACGCGGCAAAGCCGCGCCAGCGGCACCACCTCTGGCCCGACGCCGCCGTCCACCGTCACGACGCCGTCCACGCCGTCCACCACGTCGACGAGCAGCGCGCGGCGCCCCCAGCCGGCACCGTCGTCCGCCAGCACGCAGCACGCGTCGCCCAGGGCGGGCGGCGCCGGCTGCAGGTGGTCGGCCGTCGCCAGCGTCAACAGCACGCCGGAGCGCAGCATCATGGAGACGCCGCCGTCGCCGGTGACCGCGCGGACCGTGGCGGCCTCACGCACTGCGGGAGCGGTCTGCACCGTCACCTCCATCCCGGGCCGCGCCCACGCCGGCGGCAGGTCGAGCGGCGGGGCGGCGGGGGCCGGCGCGGCCGGCGCCGACGGGAGGAACTCCAGCGGCACGCTCAGGTAGCCGAGCGGCGACGACGACACGGAGCCGAGCGGCGACGACGTGCAGGTGGTGGGGGTGGCGCGGGCTTCCCACACGGCCACGGACGGCGCGGGGGACTGCGGCGTGGGCAGCGGCGTGCGGCTGCCGGCGTCGTACATGGGCGTGGCGGCGGCGGCGGCCAGCGGCGTGCGGAAGCCGGGCAGGGCGGGCGACTCGCGCGGGGCGGCGGGCGCGGGGGCGGACGCGGGCGTGGGCGCGGGGGCGGGCGCGGCGCCGGCGGCGAAGGCGGGCGACGGCAGGGGCTGCGGGGAGGCCGGCGCGCGGGGCGGGGCCGCCAGCCCCAGCTGCGACCCGTAGAAGCCCACGGCGGCGGAGGGCGCGGCGCGCGGGGCCCAGCCGGCGCGGGCGGCGGCGCGGGCGCGGGCGCGGGCGGCCGCCGGGGGCGGGGTCGTGCCGCCCGCGGGCGCCTCCACCACGCGCAGGTGGCTGCGCTGCACGGCGATGGTGTGGTTCGGCGCCTGCAGCTCCACCTGAGCGCAGGGAGGGGATTAACCTACCGGTTTGAGGCAAAAACCCTTTTTAATCGAAAACAGGTTTTTGTTTTTGTTCACCCCGGTTTTTGATTATTTTCTCGTTCTGGTTATAATTTTTTAATCAATAACTCATAGGATAGTTTTTAATGGGGTTAAATTAGTTTGCTGTTGGACAGGGATTGTTTCCATTAACTTTCGTCGTAACGATTCACGCATGCGGATTCAACGTTGGTATTCCTGACAAGAGAAGTCTAATCCTCGAACTCAAAGGGCGTTCATGAGTACTATACAAAATATATATTTGTTATTAGGTTAACTGACATTGCCATCATTAGCATGCCATTTTTAAAACGTTTTTCTGTTCGTTTTAAACATTTCAAGTTTAAGTGATTGGACTGTTTTTTTGAGTCTTTTTAACAATTTGATAATCTTATTTTGTGTGAAAACTGTTTGTGTTTAAGTACGTCTCTGTATGTAAATTACGGGTATTAATGTTGTAACTACGTGTAGCAACAAAATAAGCGGTTATTTTGAGCGTTTTTAAGCCCCAGGGAATCCGAAGATAAAATGCTGAAGGCGGTTGGCTGCTTTTGCTTTGTACCTGCGCGGCGGCGCGGCTAGCCTGGCGCACCGTGCCCACGCAGCTCTTGTAGGGGCCCGTCGTCACGCTCACCACGCACCCGACCAGGAACGGGTCGCGCTGCAGGCCGCGGTCGAAGGCGCTGAAGTCGCCGGCGCGGCCGGAGGCGGCGTCGGCGGGCGTGCGCGGCGGGCGGCGCGGGGGCGCGGGCGCGCGCGGGTCCGGGGGCGCCACCAGCGGCAGCAGGCCGGGGGAGCCCGCGGGGGAGCCGAGCTGCGGGGTGACGCCCCCGGCCCCCAGCGCGCCCGCGCCGCCGCCCACGCCGTCCAGCTGGCGGAGGAACATGTTGTGGCGGTCGCTGGCGCCGCCCTGCAGCCGCAGGTGGGTGGCCGGCGCGGCGAACAGGCAGCGCTCGCGGCCGTCGCACGTCTCCACGAAGACGCGGTCGCGCTGCACGGCCAGCACCGTGCCGCTCTTGTCCTTGTGCGCGCCGTCCACGGCCACTACCTTGTCGCGCGCCGCCAGCGCGTTCTGCTCGCAGTCCAGCGCGGGCACGCGGCGGCGCTGCGAGGCCGCGGCGGCGGCGGTGCGGCGCGGCGGGGAGCGCAGGCGCGCCGTGCGCAGCGGCACGCACCGCTCGCGGTCCATGGCGTCCAGCACGCGCACGCACGCGCCCTCCACGCGCACCACCACCGCCACGCTGCCGTCGCCCGCCAGGCGCACCACCGTGCCGCGGTGCAGCCCGCCCGCCGACGCCGTCGCCCACGAGTTGGCCTCCAGGCGCGCGTGCCGCACCAGCACCTCGAGGGGCAGCACACGCGCGGTGACAGCAGCGCCGAGCCAGCGCTCCTAGCCCTCCGCCCACGTACACGAATTTTCCAAGCCAAATCCCTTCTAAGAAACTTCCTCAATTTATCTCTGTGTTTCAACTCGCACACTGGTACATCGCCAAAACAACGAAACCCTTTATTTCGATGTCAGATTTTCAAATTAATCGTTCAATATCACATACCTTAAAATATTCTGACTACCTCACTGCTGAAGGCAATGATCGATTTTCCCTGCACACATCCTTAATTCATCAATAAATCTATACATTGAAACTCTTGTTTTGATGTGTTCCATGGTGAAAAGAGATGTGTTCCACCTCTTTCCACCATGATGTATTCCGTTATATCGATATTCTTAAATAAATCATGGAATGTCAAATCACTTAATTCGCCATATTCGGGGGGCACTTCCTTTTTTCTCCGTTTCATACATCGATGTTTTGGAACATTTATATATACAGGTGTCTATTCGAGAACTTGGCGGATCACGGAGTCTTGGGTCATTACATGATGAAAAGACATGGGTGAGCTTTTGCGCATCGAATCCGACTTGTCAATGAGCTTCAGGCACCAGTTTGCGTCCCAATATTAGCGGGAATTTTAAATACGTTCCAGATATTAGAATTTTCATTTTGTTACAAATCATTGAAACAGAAATATGAAGATTTTTAAAAAAAATATTGAATCTTATATTTCAATAACCCCATCATGTTATTTTTGGGTAACAACCGTTCAAAGGTGTCACTTAATGCCTTTCAAAGAGTTTCGCAACACTTCTCGCTTTCTGACTCTTCAAACGAAGTGCCCGTGTTGTTGTTACGTGGTTCGTGACGAGCAAAAATCGGTGAGCCGGACTAGCTCACTGATGTATTTTCATCATAGTCATTAGTAAACATTTGTAAACTAGTGAGAAGTCTAAGTGACAGTAAATACTCAAGGAGGGTACATAACTGAATAACACTGTTGTAATAATTTTGATTTTCTATTGTCTTCACAAGTGTTGAATTAGGTTGTTAACCTAGGTTACAACTACATAACTTCTATACGTCGCATGGTGTAGAGATCCCACGAGATATCGGTGCAATCGGCGACCGTTAAAGTGCGAGCATGACACAAAGAAGGGAGACACTGCGCATGCTCAGTATCCACGAATACTATCGCTGTTCACAAAATATCGGTTAGTCAAATGCGAGCTAGGAATGGTAATCGCCCAGAAATTTGTTGTGCTTGCCTCGTAATCGCGTAGTAAATTGTTTCATTGGTTTTCTTGTGTGCTTTCTTACACGAAATGTAAGTATAAATTTAATATGCCGAGGAAGCCTGTCGAAAAGCTAGAAGTTGATGTTTTTAAGTACAATGCAACCGTCTCCCTCCTATGTGACGTCAACGAGTTCAGAGATTCCGCGAGCAAACTCCCGATTTAAATAAATTGAAGAGTGAATTTTCCGATTTAAATTGACTTGTGACAACATCAGGTGGACGCACGCTGGATTTTAATATTAAGATCCCGATTGGATAATCCCGATTGTTTATAATCTAAACTATTTATTGTCCGATTTAAATGTAGGGTCTTCTCAAGGTCACAAAGTCCAGTCTGGAGCTTCAACACCAAAACTTGAAGTAACGAAGCTCCCGATTGGATTAGTGTCCCGCTCTCCTTCCAGTTCGGGACCTTGAGGAGACACTATCTTTAATCCGTTCGGCTGGTGCCTAACCTCTATCTCCCGGTTGGTGGCGTCCTCGGCGAGCACGAGGCGGTCGGCGCCGGCCTTGACGACGAGGCCCGTGGCGTCGCGGTGCGCGCCCTGCATGACGCGCACGCGGTCGCCCTCGGCGAACACCTTGCGCAGCTCGGCCACGGTGCAGGGCACGGGCGCGTCGCTCAGGCGCGCGCTGTCCAGCCGCACCGTCGCGCGCTCGCCCACCACGCGCAGCACCGTGCCGCGCATGCCCGACAGCCCGCCCTCGCACAGCACCACGCGGTCGTCGGGCCCCAGCCACGCCTCGGGCTCCTCGCCCAGCAGCACGCCCTGCGCCCGCCAGCGCCCTGCGCCGTCACCTCCCCTCCTCTCTCGCTCTCTGCTCGCTCTTTCACGTGTTTTCTCTCCAGTTCTCGTTTGCTCTCTATCTTTCACGCACTCTTTTGCTCTCTCTCGCTATCTCTTTTGAACTCTTGCCCTTTCTTGAATTCCAGATCTCTCTCAATGACTCTCTCTCTGTCTTTCTCTCTCTCTCTCTCTCTCTCTCTCTCTCTCTCTCTCTCTCTCTCTCTCTCTCTCGCTCCCTTTTTTCTCACACACACGCGCCCTCCAATAGTACTACAATTCAATTCGAAACTCATTGTCTTATCCGTCTACTCTGACTATTGATTTTTAGGCGCTCGTTAGTTAATACAACAGGTTCAAGAGATAATTAACACTCAGCTCTTAGGATACAGAGGTTGCTCAACATAAAAGCAAGTTCTAGGGATGGAGATGGGGAAATGGTGGGAAAAAATTAGGTCGGTTCCTGCAGGCATGTGGGAAATTTGCAACATATTACGAATAAAACAATTTCGACTGATAATTCGGCGAGTGACACTATTGAATTTATTATGACACATACAAGAATTAACAAACAATTTTTTGTAACCCAACAAAAATTTGTGCTTCAAAGTTATAATTAACGTGTGACGAAATATTCTCTGTTCTTTTCTGAATTATCTGCCTGGGGGCCCAGGGAGTATTAGATATTTGATCGCGCTTATCGGCCGGAGAGTTGTGAGATGCCCAATGTCATATCCGTCTCCTAGCACGGTGTTTTGTAATACATTGTATTACCACTTTATTGTACTGATGAGCGCCGTGCGTACCTGCGCGTTGTCCTCCCCGAACGCCAGCAGCTCCTCCAGGTTGGGCTGCGATCGCTTGAACGACCTGAGTGGAAAGCGCTTGAGCAGGAAGCGGTCCTTGTAGGTGTCCCTCTTGACCACGAGCAGGCCGGAGGGGGCGGCGGACACGTCGACGCCGTTCCTCCGCAGGGCGTCCACGTCGAGGCGGCGCGCGGGTGGGCGGCGCAGCGAGCGCTTGGGGCGGCCGGCCCCCGCCGCCGCCTGCTCCTTCATCAGCCCGTAGTCCAGGCGCGGCAGCAGCTTCACCGTCGCCTGCTCCTCCTGCTCGTCCACGTCCACCACCTTGCCCAGGTCGCCGCGGTACAGCCCGCGCGCAACGCGCACCCACTCGCCGCGCTGCACCCGCAGGCGGCCCGCGCCGCACCGCGTGGCGCTGCGGCACGCCGTCAGCACGTCGGGCATCTCCGGGATGGGCACCTGCTTCATGCGGTCGGGCGCCAGCGCGTGCAGCCCCAGCACGGCCGAGCGCGCGTGCTGCTTCCGCAGCGCCTCCACGTACACGAAGCGCGGGGCGCTGCCGCTGAACACCGCTGCGTGGATGCGTGGGACGTCGGCGGACGACGCGCTCGCGTCCGCCGCGGCGCCGCTCAGCCGCAGGCACTTCCTCATCAGCGACAGCACCACGTGCTGCTCCTGCGCGCGCCGGCACTTGATCATCCACAGGCACGGGTCGGCGATGCCCGGCAGGAGGGCTTGCTGGTCCACCTGCGGGCGCTGCGGAGCGCGGGCGGCGCGGTGCCGGTCCGCGGCCTCCAGCGGGTCCAGCCGCAGCCGCGTCATGATGTCGGCCACCGTGGGCGAATGCGAGCGCAGCGGCCGCCAGCTGGCGTCGTCGGCCGCGCGGCGGCGGAGGGCCTCGTTCGCGGCCGCCGCCGCCGCCGCGGCCTCCGACGCTTCGGACGCCTCGTCGTCGATCCACTCCCCGTCCTCATCGTCGCCGTCCTCGTCTCCGGCGTCCCCTTCTTCGGCCTCTTGCAGAATGAACTTGGCGCTCAAGTGGCGCATTTTGTGCTCCCATTTGCCAGACGGTTTGCTCGCGTCTTTGTCACCGCTTCCGTCTTCTTCATCTTCATCTTCGTCGTCGTCAACATCTTCATCATCATCATCCGCGGAGAGCTCGCCTTCCTCCTTGCTACCGTCCCCGCAGCCTTCCTGCGACTCTGAATCGCTCTTGGATTCCTCTTCCTCCGAGTCGCTATTGTCTTCACGTACGTTTCCTTCCGTTTCCTCGTTTTCTACTGGATCACTGTCTTTATCGGCTATGGCTCTGAACTCGTCCTCTGGATCGCTACGGGAGTCTTTGCCGTTTTGTGAATCTGAAACGTCTTCTTGCTCTATTGCATCATTTTGTGATTTTTCCTCAGTCTCGGCGTGTTCTGCACCGTAGGATGCACCAGTAGGCTCCTGTATTGTAGCTTCATCCCTATAATACTCCTCGCTCTTTCCGCTACCAGTAGGCTTCTGTGTTGTATCTTCGACTTTCTTATTCCCCTCGCTTTTTCCAGCGTTATCGGGTCCCGTCGCTGACGAAACCTCGACAACTGGCTCTTCCCCCCGCTTCCCCACCGCCTCGCTGTCCTCGGTCGGGTCCTCCGTGCGTGGCCGCTTGCATTTTCTGGGGCCTTCCTCCTCGCTTTCGTCCGTCACGGTGGTCGTCTTGGAGAGGTCCTCCATCGAGGCGCTGCTCGACACCACTTCGTAGACGTCGTCGTCGTCCGGGACGCGCGGTCCCGGGGTGGCCGGGGTGCTCCGCAGGTGGCGGCGCGGGGCGAAGCGCGGCGGGCGCGGGGCGGGCTGAGGCGTGCTGCAGTGCGCGTCCGACGGCCCGGCGGAGGCCTCTGCAGCGAAGAGCGTTCGGCGTGCGGGCGGGCGATACTGCGGGGTCGCCTCGTGGGCGTGGCGGGGGACCGACGGGCTGGTGAGGACGGTGGACAGACTGCCGATGGAGCGGCAAGGCGTGCTGGACGCCGACGACAGCGCGTCGTCCGTTCGGTTGCTGCCGCTGGGGGACGAACTCAGCTCGATGACGTCGGGCGGCGACGGCACGCCCGGGGACGGCAGCTCGTCGTACGTCGACGACTGGCTCAGATCGATGGTCTCCGTAGACTCCTCGGGGGTCGGGTCGTGCAGGTCCGGAATGTCCTGGGGGGCGCGGGGTGTGGGCGGCGGCAGATCCAGCCGCGGCGTGCGAGGCGCCAGTTCGAACGACTGCCTCTTCGAGCAGAGTGCCTGCAGCCTGAACGGCGGCGCGGGAGCTCGCGGGATGGGCGTGGCGAGAGCTTGTGAAGGTCTGGCGGGAGCGACTGGGAAGTCCTCGTCCAGGCACACGACGTCGGGCGAGCCCGGCGGCTCCAGCGTGGCTCCGGGCGTGCGCGGGACCGCCTCCCAGCCCAGGTGCCTGTCCCTGTCAGCGGGCTGGAAGTGGGCTCGGGGGCCGGGCTGATACGACACTCTCTTGGCCGGGGGTTCGGTCTGGAAGTCAGGATATTCTTCCGACCGTCCGGAATCTCTCCGGCGCGCTGCGTTTCCTCGGCCGTCCACCCACCCCGAGGCGGTAAGCGACGAGTGACAAGCAGGAGTCTGGGGTCTGGAGCGGTCCCCGGCGCCGGTGGCAATCCCGCCGCTTCTCTCGCACGAGAAAGCTCCGGCCTGGATAGGACTTGCGTACACAGTGGGCGGACAGTACTGATAGGGACCGCTGTCATCCTGGAAGAGGTAAGATGCTTGAGCACGCGGCTGGTACGGGGGCCCGTCGTGGCACGGAGCGGATTGGTAGAAGTCGAAGGTGCATTCGTGCTCACACGCACCCCGGTACGGCGAGTAGAAGCCCTGAGGGGTTGGAGGTTGTGGCTCGCGCGCGGAGGTGTCCTGCACAGTCACCGAGATGTTGCTGTTTTGCACGCTTAGCTGCAGCGACAGGGACTTAGCGTTGGCGGCGGTAGAGGGGGCGACGCCAGCGGAGGGGCCGGGGCTGGCCAGGCAGTGGTGCGCGGCGGGGCTCTCGCAGCAGCACCCCCCGTCCCCGCCCGCGCCGGCCCCCGCGCCAGAACTGCACCCGCAGCAGTCGCCGTCGCACTGGAAGGCGCCGCCATTGGCGGCGTTGCTGCTGCACCCACCGCCGTCCCCGCTGCTGTCCGCTTGATCCCAACAGCGGCCGGGCCACATCTGCACGGGGCACATCAAACGGTCAGTCACATTGACGTGGGGCGTAGAGCGGTAGATCAAACCCATTGGTGCATATCGTGGATGTCGACATCGTCGATCGGTCCAGCGGCGCAAGGCAGAAACGTCAGGTCAAACCGGATGATGTACATCGTGGATATTAGATCGACCGATCGACGCAGGACGGGCTCGTCTGACCGACCGATCGATGGAGGGCGGAATCGTCAGATCAACCCATCGACTATTGCTCTTTATTCAGGTTAGATAATGTAAATACTGGTGGGTTCAGAACTAATGCTTTTCTCTCCTAATATCCACGTTTATTTCTGTGAGTTAATTTTTTTGTGGAATTACTATTTGATTTGCATGGCTAGATGTTCATTTGATTACCTAAAGTATTTAATTTCAGTGCCAGTTTTGTGAAAGACGCATGAAGATCGTAATTTTTACGATCACAATACCATGATAATGTGGCGTATTTTGTTCATTTTGTTTCGATGCAAAAAGTAATGACTAGTTTTTGTTTTTAACTCTCTTCCTGATCTCGACTTAAGATTCTTCATGGAAATGTAAAACGAGCTGAAGTTGGATATTAATAAGTGTGAGGTGAAATTCTCTTGTTCATTCCATCCCATATCTACAGTATACTAACTTAATGAACAAGTTGAAATCACATCTGCCAGAGACTTGTCATATCGATAATAAATTAAATTTTTCGAGTCACGTGGATAAGATGTAGATTTAGAGTAGTGGAATTTATATAATAAATATAATATTAATACTTAGCTCAGGAGAGTGAATTCAACAATGTTCACACACTTAATCATCTATACTCGGCCTTGGCCCGTTCGAAACTTGAATACTGTGCAGTTACTTGGTAACCATATACAAATCTTCTTACTGATAGAGTGGAAACAGAAAAAATCTGCAAGTATGTCATATATTACATGATCATCATATTATACAATATGAACATCGAGGACGCCTGCGATCAATACAATATTGACAGTCTTTCTAGTCGACGAAAATTTGTGGCTCTTACAATTTTTACTTTCTCGTATACAAACGTATATACGGGAGTGATATACGTAGTATAGAGAAAGTTATGTAATGCTGCGGAAAATCGATTTCGATATTTCAACGGAAATACACGTTTTGGGGTCCTCTGGTACCGAAAAAGGTTTTTTTTGTCAAAACGTCCGTCCGTCCATCCGTCCGTCTGTGGTATGTGAACAAACCTAGCGCCTAAAGCATTCGTACGATCTTTTTCAAATTGAAGAAACCCCTGTCCATCTGGGTTAGTTGAAGCATTGAAATTTTGAAAAACATTCTTTAAAAATTGGGAGTACTTTACACGAAGCCTCCCGGATATTTTCAAAATTTTTTCAAAAACGGTTTCAAATTTTTTCTTTAAATTTTTTGAAAGAACAGAGTAAAACACACTTATAATGGTGGCATAGGTCACATTTACACGGTTAACTCTAAATTTTAGAAAATTGAAGACATGGATTTTCCTTCAAATGAAATTTGTTCTCCATAAATGGTTCTTTCAATAAAGTTATGTACATTGTTTTGGAAACTTTAGTAGTTTTCGGGCAATAGTGCATGGAATATTTGCAAATTTAAAAAATTACAAAAACAAGATCTTTTTAAAAACCGCTTCAAATTTTTTCTTTAAATGTTTGGTAGGGTTAGTGCCAAACAAACCCTATACCATGGCATAAACAACATATTGCTCTATTCTTTTGTTTTTTAAAAATATCTAAAATACAATTTTTCCCTTGTCTCTCACGTCGGTAATATTTACATTAGAGGCGATTGCATCACATTATTATATTTATGAATACGTGTGCTTTAAATAATGTCAAAAAAGGTTTCTCGAAAACTCAATAGTTTAATGAAAAAAATGAGCTCAAAATTCCGCATTTTCAGAAACGCTCAAACGCTATTTTCTCAAAAATGACTCCAAATTTTTGCTTCAGACTTTTCCAATAGATAGTGCTAATTGCACGGTTTAATATGACATTCGTTTTGGTGTATTCAAAAACTACACAAATGTAATTTTGTTTTAAATACCTACTCCATTAATATGGACGAATTGTATACTTATTACATCGAATTGTATACTTATTACAGCTGTGAGTGAAGTGCTTCAAATGATTTCAAATGAACTTTTTCAAAAACTCAATAGATTCATATGAAAAGGAGCTTCAAATTTCGCATCTACAATAATGCTTAATCGTCATTTTCTTAAAAACCGCTTCAAATTTTTCAATGAAATTTTCTATTTAGAACGAGTTTTTACTCTTCTTTAATATTCTTGAAGTAATAATTCGGTACTACTAGAAAAGCAAAAAGTTGAGAAAGAGTAAAAAAAGTACTTTGGGCGACGATAGATAACAGCTGGCCGGAGAATGGAGCAATACCTTAAAGCCAGACCTTACCAAGGTAATTAAAAAACTTTATTACGAGAAATCGGTTATTTGATGATACTTCTTAACACTTCTTCTGCGAGTGGAACTACTCCAGGCGGCATCTCTGGCACCCAAGCTTCCATCTTCTTCTATCTTGCCAATCATCATCTTCGATGTGACGATCTCTTATTGTCTGTCGTACACCATCATACCATGTGAGTACACCATCACACCAGGTCTACCTCTCTTTCTGTGCATTGGCACCTGCCACTCCAAGGTTTTAATGGCCATCATTTCTCGGGCATTCTTCTAAGATATCCAAACACGTTTAACCTTCTCCCTTCTATTGTATCCATTATATTCGAAATGACAACCATTTGCTGCTTTATATTTTCATTCCTGATTGTTTCCATTAACGTTACTCTACAGCTGCGTCTCCAAAACTCCATTTTCATAGCCTTTAACTTTTTCTCATTGTTTTTTGAGATCTCCCACAACTCAGCACCATACAGTGATATAATTTGCACAATTAATTTATAAATTCTAATTTTCAATTTATTAGCAATATTTTTATTCCATATTATTGAATGCAATTGCCGAATAGCAGATTTTCCTTGCCGAATGCGATGTTCAATTTCCTCTTCACTGCCCCCTTGGTCTGTTAAAATTGTTTCTAAATACTTATACGTCTGACAACACTTATCAACCGAGCCATCTTCCATTACTTAATCTTTTCCTGTCCCTCCTACCACCATGTCCTCTGTCTTCTTGATATTGATTTTCAAGCCCCATTTTCCATATTCCTCATATAATTTCCTTAACATATAATGTGCATCGTCTTCATCCTCTGCGAATATCACTTGGTCATCTGCAAAATTTAGTAAATATAACATATCGTCATTTAATTTTATTCCCATCCTTTCACATTTTATCTTCCAATTTTTAGAGCTCCTCTATTAGATATATTTTGAAGAGGGTTGGTGCAATACAACACCCCTGTCTTTGCCCTTTATTTATCTTGATTTCTTTTGATATGCTATTTCCTAATTTGACATCAGCGTTATTATCCGTTTATAACTCTCAAATGGCCCTAATATATATGCTATTAATATGTTGGTTTTCCATGGCCATCCACAATTTTGACAGTCTCGTACGCCTTTTGCAAGTCAATATAGACTAGAGATTTGCAACTTACAAGCCAAGACAGATGAGTAAAGTATTATAAAAACCTTCTGCAGGAACACCGTGTAGAATACCACACTTTAAATCAGCCGAATGATACATCTGACAATCAGGTAGAAGATATATCACCAATTGAAATTGAGAATGTGGTGAAAGTATTCAAAAGTGGTAAAGCTCCCGTAAGTAAAGAGCCAGTGGGACAAATATAGAACTAATAAAATCAGTTCCATCGGTATTGTTCGAACAGCTTTCAGAATTATTTAATGCGTGCCTCAGGGGTTGTGGGACTTGAAGTCTTTAAAGTGGGTTACATCTCCAATCTGTTTAAAAAAGGAGATAAGGATGCATGCTCCAATTGCCGTGGTATAACCGTTCTGAATTTCCTTGGTAAAATATACAGTAAAATTATTAAAAACAAATTGGAAAATGAAATAAATGAAATGGAAGAGCTGAGAGGCTTTCGAGCAAATAGATCCTGCATAGATAATATATTTACCATTCGACACGTTACAGATAAGCGGCTGGCACTTAACCTTGAGACACATCTAGACTATATATACTTCTTAATGAATATCTAAATTCACAGAACTAGAAAAAACTAGATTTCACAGAACTAGAAAAAAAACATGCGTTGAGAATGAATCTAAGATTATGTCTAGAAGCAGAACAAGGCGCCGACTTAGTAATTGCTCAATGGACCAAGAAATACTTGAAAAATCTGATTGAGATGGGGACATTTACCCAGAATCTGAAGTACAAAATTTGTTACAGATATATCTTTGTTACACATGTTAGTCTTTTACAATTAGATGTAAAATATTTTTGTTCTTCCTTTTTTATTACAATCAAAACGTGAACTTCTGTTAAAATTATGATTTATTTATAGAATACACAAATAATATACCTTAAATAATAATTTTAATAAATTTCTAGTTTTTAATGTTCATAACAAAAAGGAAGAAAAGTATTTTACATTAGCTCAGACAACCAATCGTTTTACAATTTTATAATACAAAGTTATGTAAGAAATAATATTATTAAAATAATTATCATTTTCGTTTTTAGTTTCAGAAACGTTCCTAATAAAAATTGCGAAAAAAAGATTATGCGGCTGAAAATATTTTGCATCTAATTTAAACATGTGTATTGAAGTTAAATGTTTAATGTCATTTAGCAACTGTTATAAAATAAAGTACATGTATTATAATTATATAGATTTTTTGCACACACCTGTTGATACAGACATCTGATGAGTATGATTTATACATCGTGAGTGTAATTATAAATATTGTAATTAATTATTACAAGTAACGATAAGTATAAACAAAGTAATTCGTAAACGAAAGTAAATACGACGCTAGCAACAATGGAGGCTGGAACGAATGCAGACTTGAACATGTAAACAGTAATTTATGAGAATGTGCATGTAAACTACAACGGGGAAAATAAACAATATTGTGGCAGATTTAAGTATCATAATGGACACGTGAACAAATTTCGTGGGGGAAATGAAAATATTTTAATAAAATGTTTCGACAAGAATCAAGGAATAAATATATGAAACGCGTAACATAAGTGACCTATGAGAATTTAGATAATATTCAAGTTATCGAATGAAATGCGCAGTACAAACGTATTGATGTGCTAGTTGCGTAATATTCTAAAAACAGTCGACAGGCGCGCAGGATTAACAAACGGAGAGATGAAGCGTAGATCGGTTAGGAGGGACGTAGAGACGAGACATGAGGTTTTTTCGTTATTGTTGAAGCGAAGTCAGGACATAATTTTTACGCGATAGAGGTCAACGCGGATGATTGCGTTATGAATTAGAAAGGAACGTTTGACAAGAATTATCAAGGAATTTCGGAAATAAATTTGGAAATATGAGTGTGCGTATAAAATACGGACATTTTTGTGTGGATTAAAGGAACATGGAGATGGAACGAACCGGGAGCGACGCTCAAGAGTGCCGCCCTGTTGTAACAATAAAGTAAACAACGGGGAATTCTGTTAAAAAAATGAGACAATGTAGGAAGATCAAGTCTTGTTTAATATTATAAATTAATTCAATATTTTGAAAGAAGTCAATGGCCATGCATGCATTCAGGGAGGGAAATTGAAAAATACAAGATGGAAAACAACAATGAGGGATTAAGAATAATATTTCGTTAATGTTGTTTTGGGTTTGGATTTTTTTATCAAGTGCTATACACAGTATCCATGATCATGTTTGCAGAATACAATAGCATATATTATTTTCAAAGTAAGTATGATTATTTCTGAGTATAGAGGGAAGTTTTTCCGATCCCACATCGGAAAATATAAATAATCGCATACGTAAAATTGCACTGCCGATATCCTTAACAGGCGGTGTATCGAACCTGCAAAATAAAATTTATCATGACTGTATCATATCGCTATAACTAATGATAGAAAGAGGGGAAGGACAGTCAGATTGATTTATGATATTCAGTTTGAATATAAATAGGTCGAGTAAGATACGGTTCAATATCTGTAATCAATGAAACTGTTCCCATTCTTAATAAAGTCGGTTTTGACAAAAAATACTGATGCGTGAATGTAGTTTCAAGGCAATAGTAGGATTTCAAGCCCAATAAAGACAGCCTTGATGCGCGTGGTTGGGATTTGCTTATTAATCATATTTTTTCTCCAATTTAAAGTTATAAACTTTAGGACGTGTTTCTCCAGAATATGCTATATCTCAGACGGGAATATATATTCGCAAAATGTAAACAAAAAGCTGAGGGGTGACTGAGTTTGAAAGAATTCTGAGTGCGTAGAGAAATAAACTTAATTTTGTATTTATTTACATCCATTTGAGGTTTGAATACAGAGACACAGAAATATTCTTTCTTTAACATCAGTCAATTGCATATCATTCATTTTTGATGATGTACGTTTGTTAAATGGAAAACACATTAAAACACACGTTTTGCCTTCGTTTACAATTAACTTTTTATTGCAAAACCAATTTAAATAATCTGAAAACGTTCTACCTGTTGGTCGTTTTTTGAAGAGAATATTCATTATGAGAGCTGATCTTCTGTTTGTAATCGACAAGGGCAATTGTTTGCGTATAGTAAGAAGAGAATAGAGGCTAAAATCGAACCCTGCGGGAGTCCTTGTACAATTGGCAATGAATCATAACTAGGGTCCGGATTTTAATGACAAGTCATATATTTTTTCTGAACCTTCGGTTGAACATTAAAACAATTTATGCACGAATCCAGGTATTGTAGATTAGAAAAACGTATTTTTATTGTAATATAACCGAGAGCGATAGCTCAGTGCATCAACTGATGTCACTGCAGCACCTCTGACCGGGAGGTCCTAGGTTCGAGTCCTGACAGCGGCAGGATTTTCGGCACTAGCTTTTCAGCTAGGTCGAATTCAGTCAATGTATGGAGGAGAATTCTAGCGGCCGGCTGCTCTGATCGGTAGTTTTCCGTGGCATTCGCCGATCAACACAAGGCGAATGCCGCAGGAGTACCCTACCAAACGGGCCACGGACCGCGCGCGATCTGTCCTTGCTCTTCCTTGTCCTATTCTCTCCCCTTACACAAACATGCACTACACTACCACATATTCCGGGAGACCGGTCGGGAGCTTAGAGCTTGTCCCGGCTGGGGCGGTGCCCCGCTGGGGGAGAGTCCTGGTTAGGGGGAAACTCTACTAGCCGACGATAGTTCGGTGCCGGATCTCGCCATCCAGCGGGGGAAGATCACCGCCATCTCCCGAGAAAAACATGCACTACACTTACGGGACTAATCACCAAAGCAGTTGACGCACCAGGAAACACGAAAAAATCAGTCAATCAATATTGTGCATATAAAGTTATATTTACACCGTTTTTAGTAAAAGGTCATATTTTGGCCAAATTTTGCCACAAATGCATGTATTTGTCACATTTTTAGGACAGTTTTTAGCAAAAGGTCATATTGTGGTCAAATTTTGCCAAAAGTGCATACATACGTCATATTTTTATAGACACAAGAATAAAAAGCTTGATAATGTGTCTCGCCTGACAATGAATCAAGTGATATTGTCACTAATAAACTCAACAATTATACCACAAAGGATTATTTGGAACGTACGTGAATTTCAACGGAGTGAGCTGAGTCGAGCTCGTGGTCATGTGGCTGAAAAAGTGTACAACAAATTGCTGCGTGTTCTTCAGCGAAGTCTTGAATATTCTACAATGTGCAAAATGAGCAAGCATATAATTTCTGAAAATGTCGCAACATTTGAAGACAATGAACCAAAAGTTGCACTGCAGTGACATCGCTGCCTTCAAATACGCTTCCGTGGCGTCATGTAATGTGGAGAGGCACTTTCCCAGATACAAAACTATCCTCAGCGACAACGGCAGGTCTTTTAAGATGGAAAACTTGAAAATACACCTTGTGATCCAATGCTACTCTCTCTAGAAACTGAAGACTGAGAGGAAATTAGAAAACATTGAACAAGAAGAATGCAGTAGTAAAGGAAGACATTTTGTTTGATGGGTTTTATTGTATTGTAGTTGATTTGTTTTACAGACAACAGCAATTTCTTTTAAAATGCTAGTTAGTTCCAAAGACAGCAAACCGTATGTAGTACCATACTCGCAATCCGTTCTTGAGTGAATTTTGTATTTATTGTACCTAAAAAATCAACAGGAATTTTTTAAAAATAAACTTGTATATTTTATTTTTTAAAGGTCATATTTATATATGTTTTAGGTCATAAATGCGCCGACCTGGCTGGCCGAGGTGGCTAAGAGCGAGTGCCGACTCAGCGCTTCGGTCCGAAGGGTCGCGGGTTCGAGTCCCGCCTTGGGCATGGCTGTTTGTCCCTTGACTTTGTGGGTGTGTTGTCGCGGAGGACCTCGCGTTCTGCTGACCCCAGATCAGAGGAGCCCGCAAGAGTGTTTGTCTAGTGTATGGTCAAATATGCGTCCCTTCGGGACGTAAAGGGCAACCGGCTGTCGGCTGGATAAAAGCCCTAGGGAAAAAGGTCATAAATGCTTGCGTATTTCACTGATTTTTAGGCCATTAAAATCTATCTAAACCCTAATCATAACCAATCTAGAGCAATACCACGGATTTCATATGAACGTAATTTGAAAAGTAATGTGAAAGTAAATAATCAATGATATAAAAATCTTTTGAAAGATCTAAACATTTTCCAACAGGTGCTTTATTTTGATCCATGAATGAAGCGAGAACAAGATTCTTTTCCTTTTTTGATACCAGGGTCCGGCAGAAAGAATTTTCCTCTCGAAAATTCGCCGTTTTTCGGAGCGCGAGTACAATACTTTCTCTTCTTACGAAGTAAGAGCGTGAAAGTAAAAAGTTCGGATATATTTTTCGTTTCTGCTTCATTCAATAATATAAAGATCTATACTTAAGTTAAAATATTAAATTACTATACTATCCAATTAATAAATCAAAAACACGCACAGGTGCTGCTCTCATACAATACGAAGGGAATCTCGGGATTGATAACAACTTAAAAACCATTAAGCATACAGAGCAATCCTCCAATAGCAGTCTCGAACACAAGAAAAAGTTAAAAAGGTGATAAACTTTCAAATCTCACAAAAATGTGAATTTTAATAAGCTTAGCGACCCATCTAAATTAATGGAATTTTATCAACTCATCTAAATCAATCAAATTTAAAGAAATCAAAATCAATGAAATGCCCCTATCCAAAATAGATTCAATGCAATAGGTGACCTTCATATCAAATGACGTATCAACATAAGACGTCAACAATATTCTTAATATTAGCAATTTCACTAAATAACTTAATTAAACAGTGCAACGACGCAACCAGCTTCCAACCAACCAACTTCTTTATGGAATGGAGGCTATAGGTGTAGTGCCTAACCTGCTTGTGTTTCTTCTAAAGAATGTCATTTAGGCTGAATTTAAAAGGTATTTTATTTGTTGATTTATAGTATTAACGTATTCAAAATATAAATTGGATAAACTGTCATTACCATAGAAAGTTAATAAAAACTATTTTTGAATATGTATGAATTGAGACTGAAGCCCCATGAGATCCTTCCTAGGTTCATCACTGAACATTAGCAAGAAATATCAAGTAACTGCAGAGGTGCACTCAAGATTTTTCTCTGGAAGGGGGGTACAGGTATGGTGTCTATACGGCTTGATGGTTTCTTAGAAGGAACTGTTTAAATTTATGCCGAATATAAAATGTATTTTTTGTAATATTATAGTGAATATTTAAAATGTAAACAACATTTGTTTTGAATGATATTCGTTAGTACAGAAAATTAATAAAAGAGCTATATTTTTTAACATGTATCACTAGCGTCTTCTGGAGGGATTGAAGCTAATATTAAATCGATGGGGTGGATTGGGTGCGTCATTAAATATCTAAAAACACATTAAAAATAACAGAGGGAAAATCATTGCTTTCTAGCAATGATTTTCCCTCTGTTATTTTTATCAATAGACTTTCGCAACAATATCAGGTATCTAATTAAAATAAAACGTGATCTTCATTCTTTTAAAGACTCACAGAATAAAGAATCTCAGAACTTACAATAAATAAAATAATTTCAAGAACTTACAATAAATAAAATAATCTTAAATAGTTGTAGAATTAGCCTTTAATTGATTGTGACGTGCCTTCGAAATTCTTTTATGATAACGTGTGATATGCGGCATTTTTGGACAAATGTTTTTCAGTGTTTCATATCTTGATGACTTGGCATTCTTTTTCACATTCACAGTGATGTAATAAACAAGAAAATAAAAGGGTTCGAAATTAATATATAAAATGAAAATAATATATTTATTAGTCGCCTAGTAAATTTCTAGGTAATATTTGTTCCATACTTTTTCTTCTCATTTAATTGTATAAATACGCGTAGAAGGTATTCGAAATGTTATTCACTACATTTAAAAAGAAATATTTAAAAACGAGAATGTTTTGTTACACAAAAACTATCCATTAATATTAAACGTGCAATACATCATTCATCAGCTCTCGTGAAGACTTTTGTACAGGCATTTAAGTCTTTTTTCTTTCTTTAGAAGTACCCATATCCTCTCGAAATTGTAGTACTCATCTCACTTTCTCCTTTTCCTCCTCCTCTGTACCGATTACAAACTTCAATCGCTCCTGACAAGCGAATAGTTGCATCTGGATATGTCAAGTTTTGTATGAGTGTTGTTCAGAAAGGGATGAGAAACAAAAACTTCCTACGACGCGCTAGAAAAGATTGAGATTATTGTTTCTCACCGGTATCAGGAACGGCACGTCACCAGTTTAGGGTTAAAACTGTATTCTTTCAATTTTCAAAATGAACAGACTCCAAAAGGACGCCAACGCCATTTCGAAGGTGGCAACCGAATTTGATTGAACAAAGCACTTGAAATCATATTATCATTCAAAGAAATATACAACCGCGTGGATGTGGGACTGTCGAAGATTTCGACCACACCAGAGATAACAACACGTCACCAGTCATCAATGGCACCGTAACGTCACCATAATCACGTCATAAACGGCTGCGGTAGCAAATATTTTTCAATCCAGTGCTCAAAGAAGAACAAAACGCCATTGTGCGCAAACTGCTACGGTAATGACAAAGTGGACATTATGAACAAGAACTGCACTAAATTCAAAGAGCTAATTGAAAGAAAGAAACACGAACACTGCCAAAATTAATAGAAAAGTTGACCATCCTCTTCTCTCAAATCAAACAAATTCCCATCATTGGTTCAAACCAATATAACCCCAAACTTAAACCATGCATCAAACCATAATCACTTTCAAAACGCATTTCCAGAGTTTCCAATGTTTCCTCACGTGATCTCATCATTATAAGTTCAAACAATTAAGAATGGAAAGTAATAGCAACATATCAACTGGCTACTGCCAAAATCCAAAACGCGAAGCCCCGGAAAATATTGTACTGTTGAAAAATAGCAACGCCAAACATGAAACTTTAGGATGCGAACCCAATAACCCCGTGGACAAAATATTAATCCTATAAACGAATAGACGCTATTGAACGAATAAACTAAAAAACGCTCTTCTTATAAACGGAACACAAGATTTCTACTGCCATCCGAACCGACGTATTCAGTCATAAGACAGTCTGCAAAATCCTAATACGTATCTACTATATTACTAATTTCCATGGCGCGCAGAAATTGAAAGAAAACTATGTAGTCTTCCGCTCTTGGGAGGCTAGGTACCTAAGTGGGAAAAATTATAAACAAATTAGCTTCAATTTTTACTGGAAAATGCAAATATTTAATAGTCTTCCGCTTATTCTCGTACTTCAGGTACCGAATAAATTCTCTCACACAGTACGTCACTGCTTGCGAAACAGCACATAGCCTCATAGCACGGCTCCAAAGATGAGGCCGGCCGCCATTAAATATTTGCTATTTACGTGTTGTCTAATGAAACAACTTTTCTAGTATTCTTACTATGTAAAGAACTGTTGTAAAACAGTGTTTACATACATATATACACACACACACACACACACACACACACACACACACACATATATATATATATATATATATATATATATATATATATATATATATATATATATATATATATATATATATATATATTTCTTCAGTTCTTTAATACAGTTCTTCAACAGTTCTTTACTTACCAAGAATAACCCAAATAATAAATGTAAATACTTATATACACATACAGTAACGTGCACCAGGAAAGTCTCTGCACCGAACAGATTCACGGGCTCTTATTAAAAATTGCATTTATTTCCGAAGCAGCCAGATAACTAGGAAACAAGTGAAGGGGCTAACACTATGAACTACACACAAGGGATCAGTTATGATTATGGTGAGTATGCAATTTTCTTTTTCTTTTCTTACAAGCTGCTATTCGTGCTAACAACATAATTTCTGTTGTTAGCACTCTCACCAGCCTTTGGTACCACTGCGGAGAAACTTTAATGGAGGACTGTATATATACTACTGTACTATGTTATTGCAATTTTCGTGAAGACTATTTTTGTTAAAATATATAATTCATTGCAGGTTTATACGAGAGAATCTATTTGTTATTCTTGAGCAGTTTTTTTATTTTTATTTTAGGTCGCATCAACATCTTAGGTCATTAGCGACCACTATTGCTGTTAACGGTATGGTAACTATGTGGATGAAACGATATGGTGATTGATGATAAGGGGTGAAAGGACGAACACAAATACAACCATGCCCGAGGCGGGACTCGAACCCGCGACCCTTCGGTCCGAGATCACTACGACACTACTGCCTTAGCGATCTCGGCCACCGGGCCGGCTCTTGAGCAGTTTGTGTGTGTGTGTGTGTGTGTGAGAGATACATTTTGGCAAACATTTTGTGTATTTTTGTTCAGCAGCATGCTTTCTGCTGCAGGACACTAGACCTTGGAATAGCTACAGTGCGCGAGAAGTCTCTCAGCAGTGGCACCATACTGGAGGAAAACAACAGAAATTATGTTGATAGCACGTGCTATAACTTATAACAAAAGAAAACGTAAATTGGATACTCACCACAATCATAATAGATGCTGTAAGCGTCCCCTTCACTTATTTCCAAGTGATCTGGTTGCTACAAACATAAATGCTATTTTAATAGGAGGCCCTGGGTCGGCTCGGTGCGTAGAGACTTTCCAGGGGCACGTTACAACCAATTAAAAATTTAAATTATACAAATCAACTATCTTCGAACTTGTTTCAGATCCCGGTATTAATAACCACCTCAAGGATTAACCCTTCAACGCGCATTATAAACTTACTTGAAATAAATACTTTAAGAATAAACTGGGCAACATTAATCAGAAGGATGAAACATTAATCAATATCCAAAACAAAATTCTCATTTAATCAATTGGAAATAGAACCCTCAGTCAACTATTCGAACGAATAATTTCCACCATTCAAAAATCTCAACTTCCTATATTGCAACTACCAAAACACATACAATAAATTACTCCAACCATTCATAAACTACTCATGAAAACAAGACGAAAAGACTGAATTCAACTAAGAAATATTGAACGCAAGAAGAGACTAAAACTTATCTCTTACATTGTGAAAAAAGTTACAGAAATCAACCATTGCAAAATCAATTGATAAGGCTCAATTCGATAGCATTGGCAATTTACGAGAGAACACTAAAAGAAGGAAAAACACAATCCATACCTTAATTATCATTATAGGCAAAGTTTATTCATCTTAACATTAAGCTGAAGAACTTGCTAAATATTTTGCATCAACATTCACACTAAATATTTTAAACGTTTATCTTGAACAGAACGCTATAATTAAAACACAAAGAACGTAATATCCATGGTCCATACCACAAAATTCACATCCCGCCATAAAATCATCAGAAATCTATTAACTAAAAGTCTCCTGATGATGATTACACTAACAAATGATGTCGAAAGTAATTAACACCACCAGCAATTGGATTAAACTCCTATTTCAGTTTCGACTACTTTACACTCACATGGAAGCAAGTGATCATCATCCCATCTTTAAATCCAAGTACATCCCAAAACCGAGTATTCGTCCTATAAGCCTGTTCTCAACACGTTTTAAAGATTTTCGAAAATGATCCAAAAATACTAAACAAATATCTACGTCATAACTTTTTGTTATTAAGTTATTAATAATTAAGTGAAATATTTATTAGTAAGTAATCAACACATATGTGAAGTTACAATTGCACCTAAAGTGTGTATTAGTCATCAATACACACTTTTTTAAAAAGGGCTAATTTAAAATTATGAAAATCTTAATACTTTAGGTGCACATTCATCTTGCTTGGCGTCCTTATAATTACGTTTCATTATTTTCACAAAACATCAAATTGACGTTTTAAGATTGTTTCTTATAGAAGTCTATTTTTCACAGTAAAATTATATGATTGCAGTTAACTACGAAGAAATTATCAGCACATTTATTTTGAAATTATTTTGTGGAAATAACCTACCGTTATTACAATCAGTCGAAATGAACAATAAACTCAGCACAGTTCCACTTGAAACTTTACATAAGACACCAATGAACAATTTTACAATTCTATCTTCTTCCTATGTCTTCCAAAATGCTCCCCTCTCATAAATGGACTCGTCCACTACCGGAAATTATTTCTGTTGAAAAAAATATAAATACAACTTCACAAACTGAAATGTACATGCATTCTAAAAAACTAAATAATAATAGCGTTGAATCTAGTTTAATGCATGATATAATTCCTTTTCACGGCACACCATTCGTTTGTGACAAAGTACTCAAAGTATTATTCAAAGCTGCTGGACCATGTATTTACGTAAACAGAAAACGCTTAAACAACATAACTTTTCAGAAGGATGCTATGCTGATCAATATGTCATACATTATAATATGCTACAATAAATGGTACAACAGTTCTACAACAGAAAAATAACTTACCTCTTGCACAACAATGGCAGCCTGCACCAGTTCATCTTGCCAATAAATTAGTATCCATGGAAACGCATATTTTTAGAAAAGCATCCATAGAAAAGCAATATATAAAGTTTCCTAAAAATATTTCTTTGTAACCATTTTCAATGCACATAACATTTTAATGAAGGTTTAAATAATGATAATGAAATAATCAGTGTTCGGAAGGCTCCGTTACAAAAAAATCCCTCAGATTATAGTATGTTGGATTTCACGAAAAATGGCAATAATATTTTCCGAAAATAAATATTCTATTCCAGAAAAAGTAACTTACGGGCGCGAAAATCAAACCGTCTGGCGCCTCACAGCAGACACCGGCTTTAGGTTTTGTGTCGTTCCTCCGCGTTTTCAGTTGAACTGTCGAGTGAGGAAAATATCGTTTGTTGCACATTAGAGTACTTGATTAGTAACAAGTGTTTTATATGTATTATTCATTCAATATACAAAATATACTTACAATTCATTTTTATAATTATAACCATGGAAGGCAGCGGCGTAATAATAAACGCTGATCACCGGCCAACCCATTATGGAAATAAATGCCTGAATAGTCTAATTATTTTAAGCATACCTTCAGTCTGAACAAGATACTTACCTTCAGTACCTTGTGCTTTAGATAGCCTCTTACGATAAATGATAGTAATAGCTTCTTGCAGATTATATACTTAGAATTCGGTCACGTACTGTTAACATTTTGTAGCTAAAGATTCGTTCATTAAAATATTGAATTTAAATATGCCCAGTTTTAACATACGCTTTCGCTAGTTCATTTTAGCTGGGAAATCTTTGCTATAGATGCGTGCTCCGTCAACCAATACTACATGGTATCTGTGAGAAAATATCACCAAATGTCCCATGATATGACGAACAACAAAATATTATACTAGTATTGTATTGGTACTAAAGAGTAAAAAACGGGGAAATAAACTACTTTTTCATGCACTGGTGTACACATAACGTTCATAAAACTGAAAAGCGTAAAATAGGTCGGAAAACCGCAAGACATTAATAGGTTAAACTCTTGAAAATTTTCATCAAATATAATGATTGCATAATGAGCTCTGATTAGCAAGCATATGAATTTCAGACAAATAACTTATGTGTATATAAGAAAATGATGAATAACGAAAATTACAATAGTAAACCTATTGTACAGTGTTTAAAGTAAGTTATTTTTATTTGATAGAATCGGCATTAAGCGGTGAATATTTTTTAGTTTTTCCCACCGATTTAAACATTCATTCGAATGTATACAATGAAAAGACAAGATAGAAGTGAATAATATTTAACTACCATATCAAGAACTTTGCTTTACATAGTTTTCGTTTATTTATAATTGCATGTTATTTCAATTTTATTCAAAACAAACGTACGAAGTTGGAAAAGTTTTTGAAGGCAAGTTGGCAGCATAAATAAAACGTTTTAGGAGGCCTTGTTCCTACCATATTCTCATGCGACAATGAAATGTGGGCATTGTAGCTTTGAGTGTTCAAATGCGTGTTGCATTCATTTGAATTAATTCCGCGAATCTAATGTCATTTCCATGAAGTTTTAGTATGTTATTTACTGATGTTACATACCAGAATTGATTCTGTATTTGCAAAGTACTTGTAGGTGAGGGAAGAAATTTTATGCGCATAATTAATTTTATTAATTTATTAATAAACGCTACAGAAAGAAATACCATAGTCATTAAGTAGAGCAAGGTGGTCCGGAATAACAGGCATTCCACCTAATCACGTAATGCACGGGTGACGTCAACCTATTGAGAGTAATTAAATACGGAGTTTTTGCACCCTCAAACTTTAAAGCGATCGACAGCACTATCGATCTTCTGCGTATGCGCAGTTCAAGTTTTGCATCACTTGTGCATCTGCGCATGCGCAAAATATCGATATTGCAGTAGATTGCTGCCCGCTAAGGACGAGCAAAACTCGAAACAGGTTTCATTAGGGAAAAAAGGCTCTATCTTCCTAATTGTAGTTGTAGAAAGACATTGAAAAATTTTTGAATTTTGCAGTTTTCGAAAATTCAGGACTTTCAAAGAAAATGATACCTGCACCATTCTCTTAAATGTTCTTCACGTTATCCAACAACAAAATTTAATAAAAAACGATGAAGCCATTTTTTGAAAATTTCGAAAATGTCCCAGGGGCTTCGTGTAAAGTACTCCCCAAAACTACAATATCGGTTTCAAATTCAACAGGTCGCGACATCAGCCAGATCTATAGGCGAACATCAAATTTAGAGAAAGGCTTAGCCGCTAGCGTTGTTCACAGACGGATGGACTGTCACGTTTGGACGTCAATCGGTTTTTCGGTATGAAGGATCCACAAAATATGGATTCTGGCTACACCACATGCTAGAGAATTTTTTCTCAAGTTTAGCAACTGGATCTATACACTTTTTCGTTATTAGGGCCCTATAATAAGGTTTTTCTGCCGAAAATTCGCCGTTTTTTTCGCGCAGCATTACATAATTTTCTCTCTAGTCCGTAGCGTCAAAGTAAAAACTAGCGATGTAGAAAATACTGTCGCCGTCGGTACGAGAACCTTGGGGCCTCCCGGTCAGAAGCACTGCAGTGACACCCTTGATAACCTGAGCCACCCAAGCCGGTCGGGATATTCTGTATAGAAAACGTAGTTTAACCTTACAAAAGTCCGTGATATATTTCGGGGGAAATTATAGTAGCCAAGAAGAGAATCGTGAAAGTGAGATGTGAGATCTTTTCTCTCTCCCCAGCGTGGAGAGCCGCGACCACGTCTGAGTTTGTAAGTGATCTCTCGATGCGCTGTTTCGTGTTTCCAGGCGCATCAACTGCTATAGTCCCTTAGGTGTAGAGCAGACGCGTCAACCGCGCCCGCATGAGCCACTTGCCCGCCTGGGGAGTCCAGCGCCCCACCGGGCACAGGCAACTTCCCTGACTCACCACTCATTACCCCTTCAAATCGAGAAAGGGGTGTACATGCGCAAGCTGGAGCGGTGCGAAGCGGTCAATAGTGGCTTCAAACGAAAATGTTTTCCGGATTTTTTCTGTCAAATAACCGAGAATTGTATTATGTTTATATTCTTCACTACTTATTACTATTTGATTTTTATTTTCTTACTAAATTCTCCCTTACATAAACATCTTTGCGAAGTGAACGGAATATGTTTGAATGGCGAACTCATTTCTTGTTTTCGTTTTATGTTGTGTTATCAAACCACTGAATTATTTATTGTCTTTAGCAATGATGTGAAATAAATTAACAAGGCTCTGTAAGTTAACAATTCTCGCTTACGAACGGACCGTGCTTTTATGAGACAAGAACGTTGTCTGTTAAACCTTGAAGCCCCAGCGTAGAAAGTTCATGCGTTTATATCACTCTTAAAGAAACAGGATTACAAAATAACGATACTTTTGATTCAAATTTTTTAATTTTACTCTCAATTGAGAATTTGAAATCGAACTGATGTATTATTTCACTTTAAGGAATAACTTCTTTGTCTTAAAGAGAAAATGGGAATTCCTGTACCTAAATTTTTTTATTGTCAAGTGACTTTTCCCCAAGACTGTTATCAGCCAGATATCCAGTGACGAATTTGTACAACCCATATTTTTAAATCTAGCACCAATTTCTCTGGATGCAGCGCCCGCGAGTTCTAGTAAGCCTGCACGCGACCTTCACATGCCTGATATAGAGCTTTTTTTTCATCACCGGAGGTGACGGTGCACACATCACGGTAAAAAAAGAAACACTTATCATCTCAGGGACCCTCGGAAAGTATCGTACGGCCGAATTCTCGATTTGGAGTTTAAAAACAGAATCCAATACTTTTCCTTCCCATAACCGAAAACAATTAAAAAGATGTGTTCGAGACGATAAATTGAATAAATGTTCAAAATTGACTAAGGGTTTGGTTCCTGTAATTTTACTTCGCTCCCCGGAACCTCGGGTGAAGAAGCGTTGCTCTGCACGTGGAAGAAACTTAAGTCCTAACTTCCAACTTTTCGATAGTCTTGCCCGGCGAAATCACTCGCGGAAGAAACGACGACGAAAGCAAGCGAGCGAGCGAGCGACAGAGCGATAGCGTGAGCGAGACAGGAGGGACGGAGAGTGAGTGAGACGTAGAAAAAACGAAATCCGAAGTGCGAGAGGGACGACGAGCAAAGATGAATGGACGAGGCCGATCAATAGATGGCGCGGCGTCCTCCAAAGATAGCAGCCAGAAGGCACGTGACGTGCCGTCTGGGCGGACGGATGGGCGGCACGTTGGCTAGGAGAACGGGACGTTCGTAGGCAAGGGTTACGTTGCATGACTGAGTGAGTCGGTGAGTGGATGGACGGTTGGAGAAGTCGGTTGCAGGGAGTCGGAGGGCGTTCCGATAGGTGGATGGGCTTCAGGATGATTGGGTGGACGGGCGTCTTCAGTGGCGCCCAATTGAGCGGGCAATGTGTTTGGAAGTGGGGAGGTGGCTATTTAGATGGATCAGTGGTCAGAAGAGTTGGCGGTTCAGAGGGACACGTAGACCTTGGGTGGATAGCTGGGTGGGTAGGTGAGTAAGAGAGCAGGTGGTTCAGTGCCGGGTTTTAGAGAATGGGTGGAAGGTAGATTGGTCGACGGGCGAGGGATAGTAAAACCACGGATCGAGTGGGCGGGACGTTTGTGGGTATTTTATTTTGACTTAGAGAACTATTGCGCGGATACCAAGCTAGTAGGTTGGCAATAGTGCAAGTGAGCTGTCGGGCAGGGGGCAGACGAAAGGGATTTAGGGTTAGGATGTGAAGAGAAAGAGGAAGACAGAGAGACGAAGAGAGAGAGAGAGAGAGAGAGAGCGAGAGCGAGAGAGAGAGAGAGAGAGAGAGAGAGAGAGAGAGAGAGAGAGAGAGAGCGGGGCGGTTGGGTGGTTTAGTTGGCGGGCGGGAGGACGGGCAGTCAAGTGGGGGCGAGCGGGCGAGCGGTTTAGTGGGCTGTTTAGCGGGCGGGCTTCGCGTGAAGGCAGGTGCGGCGGGCAGCGACGCAGCGCGCCGGCCCACGCAAATAGCCCCTGAGGGCGGTCGGCACGTGCAGCCGCCCGAGAGAGATAATTCACTCTGCTTTCGGGAGTCGGCCATTCTCTCTCATCACCAGAAGGATGCTACATGTTGCGACTTTCGCGCTTGTCTTTTGCCTTCGGAGCTCTCTCTTGCAGCATGCAGATTTATCATAAGGTATTAAGCCGCAATGAAATTATACAATTCACCGACTATCGTTGTGGCATGACATTCTGAATTCCAGGGCATAAATCCTGAGTACCTGATACATGGTTACAAAAGAAGAGTTTATCAGTTAAGTAGTCTATGAAATCAAAATAAGCAACTTTTACGGTTACCGTCTTCGATACTGTACGATACATACGATACGTATGTACTAAACTTTCCTTTCGTAGTCCTTTTCTCGTGAAAAAATCAATGCAGAGTTATTACAGGTGCACGGGGGTCACGGCCGCAAGTGACGCTCGCAGTAAACGCGCAGGTTTCGACGAGGGCAAACCCTCTCGTTAAAACGAAAATGCGATTACAGACAACAAAAAGTTTCAAACCACATAAAAATGCAATGAATGAGAGTCACCTGTCTTAATAATCACAACTGTCAAACAGCTCAAATAATATAATTGAAGATTATTGGGCAAGAACATGCTAATCTACATTTCTTATGAAATTGAGATATTGGTGTATTTCGGCCCATAGATGTCTCTAGATGCAGATATTTCACATTTTAAATGTTATATTTAAAAAGTAAAAATCATATGTATGGCTTTATCTTACTTATTTGGGGAAATATTTAAACTTTTACTCTCCTTTTTCTCAAAATTTCGTATATTGACATAGTATGTTATTGCCCCAAAGTCTTCAATTGACTACTACCATCAGCCTTTTGGTCCACCTAGTGCAGGTCTTTTGACCAAAAGTGGGTAATTCTTTGACGTATTTGCTATTTTCGACGACAACTTCAGTTTCGTAGGACCTAGAGTCGAGTTCCGTCAGTAGTGGATTTTCCACACCAACGAAGTACCTGGGCAGTTTTTTTACTTTCTTAAGATAATTCCAGATGGATACCGGAGCGGTACCTTATTCAAGGGTTCGTCGTCACTCCACACATCAGGGCCGATATATATATATATATATATATATATATATATATATATATATATATATATATATATATATATACACACACACACACTATCCACCATCTCCTTACGTACGATTATTCACGATCTAGACAAGAATCCGAAAATTCTGCAGTTAAGTGCATTTCAGAACAAAACCCATGAGGATTTAAGCACCAAATATTAAGAAAGCAAAAAGACGTAGAAGATTTGTTCCAAGCAAACAAATCAGAGCAATAGATGAATGGCTTTGTCTTGCTTCGAGTCTCTTTTCGTGTTGAACGTTTCTTCTCGTGAGGCGATTTTTATAGGACAAGTAAATTGCTGTGCGTCCTCAGCCATCGCATTTCGTAGAATTTATCACCCTGTAACTTCTGGCGACCTTTCAAAGAGAAATTGACGATGAAAAGAAAACGTTTCGTGCCGATTCGAATGATTGAAACTGACCGTTCGAAAGAAAATGGAAGAAAACTAAACAAATGTTTTGAGACGTAGCAGTAATGTTTGGACAACTGTGCAACACGTCACAGTGCAATTTGATTATAGGATGGCATAATATTATCATTTCACTTGCAATATTCACGTTAAAGATGCTACCATTTCACTTTCAACTATAAAGGTGTTTCAATATTATACATTACAGCATTAAATGTGTTTCAATAGATAGCAAAGATTACAGACAAATGTAGCCGAACATGCACATTTAAAGCTGTAGATTTGAAAATGAAAAATTACTACACCGTGGTCTGACAGGAAAATAAAGTCGACTGTCCCATGTCACAGATTTGATACATATGAAAGAATCTGGGCTAAATAACACATCTGAACTGAATTCTAGACAAATGACACTAAAATGTATGAGCCAGGGAAAATTTGTACGGACACATTTGCTACGCATGTCCAAGCTAGTGACAAGGCTCTAAATTTCGACCATCGCAGTTAACCTTGAGTCTTTGCGAGGCCTCACTTTCAGCACATTTTATACTTAAATATTTGGTTTCCATACAGTTTGTAAAAACATACAAAGAATGAAAAATAGTAAACTCACATTATTTATCACAGAAACTGAATTACAATAAAGTTATTACATAAATTAAGCAATTGCTTCTAAAATAGTTCGAAAAGAATCCTCTAAGTCTCTTCCAAATCGAGATTGTCAATAAATTCTTTACACACTAACTATGTACTATCATGTTATTCATCGGATGGTTAATTATACTTTCTTTGTGTACAGTATTGTGCTCTTGAAGAAACTTTCATGCTATGTTCACTAAAACAAACTTTGCACAAACACACGAAAGTAAAGGGGCTCATTGTCAAGAAATTAAACAGGGAGATGAACCAGGCACATTCAAACTACGAGTTAGGAATGCCTTTCATTACTTTCGTATTGCGCTCCAAGTGGGTCGGGAGTTGATTCGTGAGTGGGAGCAGGTTAAGGGGAAAGATTCATAAAAATTATGAAAGTGCTTATCTTTTGAGTATTTTATCGTTCTGATCGTATCTCACAATGGAACGGTGTCAGTGACTCCAAAACGTTCATGTTTTTGGAACTGAGGGATAAGATCTAGTTAAGTAATTGCGTTTTCAAATGTTCACTACTGACATTTACATGAAACTTATAAGAAACATTCTTAAGATTCTATTTTAGACTTAACATTTTAACTGTATTCAGCGGCATGTTTTTATTTAGTACTCGTATTTTTCTTTCTTAATTTTCTAAAGAGACAAGTAAAGTTTTTGTAAAATAATGCGACCAAGTCAATGCAGAGGGCCAACAGACGTAACTTTTCTGATTTTTCATCTTGCATGAACCTAAAATTCGAAGTGCACAGAGGACAGGACGTATGCCTGCAGCTCCGTGGCGGACATGTGACCATTGATTTAAACAATGGTGAATATCGGTTCGCAAAGCCACAGCAGGTGGTGATGCCAGTCAATACTCTAACCACACATCGACCAGACAAAACCACCGTTTGGCAAGATATTGCCTTAAACATTGCATTTTAAATGGCTGAAGGTGAGAGAGAATCATGCCGGACAGTGTTAGTAATATTCTTCTACTTTATCCTTGATCTGAGCCATCAATAGAATTGGAAACATTGAGAATTAAAATTATTCTTCTTTCACTCACATTTTATAATTTCAGTTTTAGACAGCAACTATAGCGTATCCAAGGCTAAGAATGAAGTACAGAAACTTCAGGGCTTTTCCGGTAAAGAAGAAAACCCCCCTTTTAAAGATTTTAAAACTTTTAAATCCTTATTAATATATTTTTCATAACCAATTAAATTAGTAAAATTATACCTCGAATACTTTATATATTTAAAACAAATCGTGATGAATATCTTTACAACTTATTAATTTTTGTAGCAAGGGATACGTTCGGCTGTCGGATCAGCCACAGCCACAGTGCCACGTGCTTCGGTTGCCGTATCATACTGTGCTCAGAAAGTATGCATTCCGGTTGTTTACCCTTGTTCGTTCGCTTATTTCGTTGTGTTGGTCTTGAGATTTATGGCTTTAAAGAAGTCAGAGTTAAATGTAATTTTGTTCACGTTTCTTCATTTTGATTTTTAGGTTGTGGTAAATTCATTAATTTACAATTTTTTAAATTTAATTATTTTTGCATAATTAATTTAGAATGTGTGATCCACCATCCATAAAGCGCAAGAGGTTTAAAGTGCTCCATAGAGGGAAAAACAAATAGTTATTTTTATCATTATGTTTATAACTAATGTTATGAAGTTAATATTTTCGAACATGATTTGTACTCGTCTACCGGGAGATGACAGTCCGGTCTCCCGGAGCGAGGTAGCACGGTTTCCTGTGTACCAGATCAGTTTGTTCCCGTGAGCCCTTATTTTGTCCTCAATTAAATTTATAATATAAACAAATACATTTTAAATATTTTATTCGGAGATCAAAACTTATTATTTCTATACTATTGGCCCTTTTGCAACTGCATGTAGTTGGCTTGAATTTTTGATATTGTATTAAAATAGGCACTTGAAAATTAATATTTATTTGTGATTTCTTATGACACATTTCGAAGGACAAAGGACGTGAAAGGCTTAACAGAAATGTTTCTTGTGTGTCGGATTATCAAAAGAATGGTTTTAGATTTGACGAAAGGGAAGTAAATACGCTTTCATAAAATTGGAGCAGTCCGAGACAAACCTATTTAGCGAAAACTAGCGCTCCGCCCCATTGCGGGATTCGTCGACACCATCGAGCACTGAACTTTTGCTTCATACAGTACATTTGAACAGCGCCTCTTTTTGCACCACTGTCGTCATAAGAGTGTGTACTTCATTCTTAACCACGTATGCGCTATAGCAAAAGTGGTTAGTTTTAGGATAGGCACAGCGTGTTGAAAGTTCAATTTTTTGTGCTCGTGTTAAAAGTGAGACATCTTCAGATAAAACTGTGAATGCAGCAAAGAAAACAAAATACTTTCGTCTGACGTCGTTCGCTATGACCGTGTTGTCAGAGGTAGATTGCCCGAACGCGGAATCTCAAGCGCCGCGAAGCACACTTTGGCGGAAGCTGGGCAGGAAACATGCGGATATGAATGTGGATATAAAACTGAAAAATTGACACCCGTAGTAAAAGTGATTTTATTTTGCTCATAGTATTGCGCTATTCAGCCTCGTATCGCAATCTTTCCTACTCGCAAAAATAAAATGTCATTTTTACCACTCATATCATAAATAACTATTTTAATCATTATAATTATTATTGATGTATTTTATATTTTTCACAAGTCACAATAAATTTGACTTTACCAACTCGCAAAGTTATATAAAATAATGCGCTATGTTTTTATTGAATAACTTAGCCTTACACCGACTCTTTATGTGATATTTCAAATACACTTATTGTACACTTTATTGCCCAATTGTTGAGAAATGAGAAATGCCTCAGAGGATTTTTTGATCATTGACTAAAAAAATTACCTCGGTTTAAGAATGGTACAAAGAGAAAGGCTTGTACTACTAGTTCACAACACAACACGAAAGTAGAAACTCATTAATAAGTTAATTTTTCCATCGCTGACATTTTTGTCAAAATCTTGCAGCAAAGGTAATAGAATTATCCGTACTCACAAAAAAATCACGTCTTCTAGAAGTGTTCTGTCAAGTTGCTAAAGTAATGAGTTTATTTTGTTTTTCTTTAACAAAAATTATTTCTTCCGAAATTCGTAAGTATTTGAATCAAGACGATACACTTCGCTCAAAGGATCAGACGTCGCGCACTAGCCATTTAGAGAGACATATACTTTGGTTTAGAAAAATGTTGACAGTATAAAATGATAAATGAATGTTTTCATTGTTTGGGCGAGAGACGATACGGAGCAAACTAGTGAAATCAATTTTCTTACATGATGCTAGAAATTCCAGTAATAATGGAATATACTTGCAATCTCTCTCTCCAACTGGGCATCTAAAACCCAAAATAAGTATTTATAAATATACTGCGCGTAGCGCAGCTCCCTGTTAATTGCCCTAAGCTGAGGTTTTAGTCAGCGACTCTATCGATCCGCGCGGCGATCAAGGAATGCTATGCTGCCTAACAATTTGTAATAGAGCATGGCCCTGCTAAATCCGACCAAAAACTAAATGTTTTTATACATTTTTTAATTTCCCTATGCATAGAACTAAAACATGTGAAGTAGAAGTTTTGAACAATTTTTCACGAAAGAAATTACTTAAATGAACCGAATGTCGCCCATTGAAAGTGAATAGTGGAATCATGAGGAAGAACAAGGTATGTTGGAATAAGAATGAAAGAAATAGAAATGTTGTCCCTCATGGAATCATGAAAATATCTAGAAATATAAGTAATCTAGCTAGTAAATAAGAGTAATAGTAAAGGGAATAGCCGAATAAGGGGGTGAAAAGTGCCGCCAAACCAAATCGATAATCGCGATGCTCATACGAAAGAGAATAAATTAGAGGTGCTACATAATAGCACAGACTTTCTCGTAGTATAGTTTTCTAATTTCCTTGGTGTGATCTGGCTTTAAGGTCCATTGCTCCATTCTCTGGCCAGCTGCCATCTATCGTCGCCCAAAGTACATTTTTTAAAAAATTTTCTCAACTTTTTGCTTTCCTAGTAGTACAACCGAATTATGACTTCAAGAATATTAAAGAAGAGTAGAAACTCGTCCTAAATAGAAAATTTCATTGGCAAATTTGAAGCAGTTTTTAAGAAAATGGCGATTAAGCTGTAAATGCGAAATTTGAAGCTCCTTTTCACAGGAATCTATTGAGTTTTCGAAAAAGTTTATTTGAAATCATTTGAAGAACTTTTACTCACAATTGTAATAATGCATACAAGTCGATGTGTATGTCCAAATTAACGGAGTGAGAGGTATTTAAAAAAATACATTTGTGTAATGTTTTAAAAAACAAATAAATACACCAAAGTTAACTTTATGTCATATTAAACAGTGAAATTGGCACTATCTATTAGAAAAAATTGAAGAGAAAATCTGGAGTCATTTTTGAGAAAATGGCCTTCTTGCCTTGAGCCTTTCTGAACATGCGGAATGTTGATCTCATTTGTACAGAAGACTGTTGAGTTCTTGAGAAACTTTATTTGACATTATTTAAAGCACATATACTAATAAATATAATAATGTAAACAAACTGTCTCTAATGTAAATATTACGGACGTGAGAGACAAGGGAAATTTGTTTTTGTAATTTTTGAAAACACAAAAGAATAGAGCACCATAGCGTATATGTCATCGGATAGGGTTAGTTGGGAACTAACCCTAACAAAAATTTAAAGAAAAAATTTAGAGCCGTTTTTGAGAAACCCTAACAAAAATTTAAAGAAAAAATTTAGAGCCGTTTTTGAGAAAATCTTGTTTTTGTATTTTTTTAAATAGCAAATTTTGCACTATTATACAAAAACTTCTGAAATTTTCAAAAAAATGTACATGACAGTGATAAAAAAATTTGCGTGCTACAAATTTTATTTAGCCGAGGTCGCTAAGGCAGTAGTGTCGTAGTGATCTCGGACCGAAGGGTCGCGAGTTCGAGTCCCGCCTCGAGCATGGTTGTATTTGTGTTTGTACTTTCACCCCTCATCATTACCATTTCGTTTCATCTTCATAGTTATCAAAACGTTTACTCCAATAGTGGTCGCTATGGACCTAATTGTTGATGCGACCTTAAATAATGACAACAAAAAATTATTTTGAAGGAAAAATCTGTCCTCAATTTTATAGTTGTAGAAAGACGCCAAAAAAATCAAACTTTTGCAATTTTCGAAAATTCAGAGTTAACCGTGAAAATGGGACCTACGCCACCTTACCTAAGTGTATTTTACTCCATTCTTACAAGAAATTTAAAAAAAAAATTGCGGCCGTTTTTGAGAAAATTTTGAAAATATCCGCGGGACTTCATTTAAAGTACACCCAGATTTTAAAAACGGACGGACGGACAAACAGACGGACGTTTTGCTTCAATTGATTTTTCGAAATCGAGAACCCACAAAACATGGGTTCTGGCTACCCCACGTTTTAGAGGATTTTCTTCTCTTAATTTAGCAACAGGTTTTATCCACTTTTTCGTCTCCAGAGTCCGGCAATAATTTTTTTGGGCCGAAAATACACCATTTTTTCGCGCAGCATTATATAACATTCTCTATACTACGTATATTACTCTTTATTTATTTATTTATTTTACGTAAAAAAAACAGTTAAAAACTGCGTATGACGTGCTATGGGGAAAAGTGAATTGTGTGCACATTTTCAAAATTCTGTGATCCCTACACTAAGTCATATACTACTTAAATTTTGAATTTTGAAAGGGAGAAAAAAAAACAAAAAAATCCCATGTAATAAAATCTATTTTCAAGGATAAATAAGCAATAAATTTTGAATTTTGAAAGGGAGAAAAAAACAAACAAAAAAACTCCCATGTAATAAAATCCATTTTCAAGGATAAATAAGCAATAAATTTTGGCTCTTATTACTTCCTGCCGCGGCAACATGGAAACGATAATTTGAACAATTGTATTTCCCACTGAATTCTAGAAGACGTGCACAGAAAATGAAGTTACATTTATGTCCAGAAGCAAAACAAGGGGCCATCTCAGCATTTGCTCAATGGATCAGGGAAACTGGACGAAAAACCCGATCGAGATGGGGGTTATTGACCCGGAAGCTGTGTTGCAATAGTTGTTACAGGTTGTTTATACTCATTTATACAGTCCAAATGGTAAATAATGCATTATGTATCATTGTTAAAATTAATGTTACTTTTCTTGTGATGCTCAGTATAGTCTCTAATTGTATAGAAACAGTTATGCAGCAGAAACGATTTCACTTGGGATTTAAACTTTTCTATTGAATTTAATCGTTTAATGTCATCTGGCAAAGTGTTGTAAAATAATGTACATGTATTGTATGTGAACTTTTTGTAATAAGCTGTTGATACTGTCACCTGATGAATATGATTTCTACGTCGAGTGTTATAGTAATAGACTTCGGCATTTTCTGAAAATATATTTCCGCCCTTAAGCAAGTCATTTTTTACAAAAACCACTGATTCGTAAATAAAAAGACACGGTAATGGTAGAATTCCTAGATTAATGAAGATAGGCTTACAAGAATCACGTGGGTGGGATTTGGTTATTATTCGTACAATTCGTTTTTGTAATCTAAGTCTGGGAGCTATAAGATGTATTTCCCCAGAATATTATGCCATATCTCAGGCGGGAATGAACATTCGCGAATTATACACAACGAGCAGTATGAAGGTTGACTGAATTTGAAAGAATTCTGAACGCGTAGCATAATGAACTTAATTTTGTGTTCAATTCATTTAAATGGACGTTCCATTTAAGGTTTGACTGAATTGAGAGACCTAAAAATTTTGTTGCCTTAACATCAGTCAATGGTACACTGTTCATTTTCAATGGAGCACAGAAGTGTTTATTTGAAATGGAAAACTGCATAAAACTAGTTCATTTCTAGTTTGAAGTTATTAAAATAATAATTACTAGTTGGACATGTCCAAACAAAAACCATTGTTTTAAAAGTGAAAATTGTTGAAAAGTTGAAACCCCAAAATCGAACGTTTCTGAAAACCCGTGTTATGGAGTTGGGGTACACTCAGAAAATGAATTAGAATGTCCAAAAGGTGTTTTATAGATTAGAAGTAAAATTAATACGCACCTCGTTACACCTTTCACTTACCAACTGCCTGTTATTATTTGAGATAGGACGTTATTCAATACTACGTTTTGATTTTATCTTCAAGAATAACATCAATTCAGGGAATAATAATATAAATTTCCCTTATTCACAAGTAGTTATCCTTGGCATATTGCACCTCCCCCAAAATTAATCAGTTTTTTCTCGTATTGTAATCCATTTCAGCTTTCTACATGTAATAGTCAATTACGTCTGTATCACTCACAGAAAAACGTGTAGTGGTCGAACAGTTAGTTATACGGTTCACTCTGAATGGTTGCTACTTAGCTCAAAATAGAACATTGAAACTGCGCGAGGCAAACTAGAGTCACACTATTGCACACGAAGAATCCTCTCTTCGGGTTTTATACAGCATGCTATTGACACTATTGAATGTGGCAATGTTTTCCATTACCAATGCAATGCTTGCAGTTCTGGAACACATGTGTCGTTCGTTTGCTTCATCCGGCCAATGCATGTCATACACACATGTCTTACGGGTTGCATAATCTCAGACCACTCCGAATCTGGGCACGGACTTAAAATCCTTTCCTTGATATGCAACTATTTAGTACAGCATAAATATGTTGCAACGCAAAAAGGTGACTACGGCTGGAAAACATATTGATTAGCATAAATACCAAAAAATTGATAATTCTCGCTCCTATATATAGTAAATAACTTCGAAAAGTATTGGTTAAAGAGATTAGCCACTGTTGCCGGATCGTTCACATTTATATCGTTATATTTTAAAACAACATTCTCTACGGGTTTTCTAGTTGATTTGGTAGTATTTTTTATTATATTCCACATTGCTTTTGTTTTATTATTTGAGTTCAAAATGTCCTGATCGTTTTTCATGATTTTAGCCTGCCTTATGACTTTTCGTAACAATGTTTTGTATTTTTTAAAGTAGATAAGGAAATCTTGAGATACGTCATGACGTTTAGAAATAAAGTAGAGAGTACGTTTATTTTTACACGATGTTCTAATTCCTTTTGTGATCCAAGTATTACTTTTTCGTGAAATGTTTAATTTTCTCTTTTTAATAGGAAAGCATGCGTTAAAGAGAAATGAAAGCTTTGAGAAAAATAAATTATATTTTTCATTTGTGTCAATAGCGTTATAAACTGCCTCCCATGATTCTTTCAGCAAGTAGTCCGTAAATAACTTTATGTTAACTGTAGTAAATGCTCTGCACATGCGTGTTTTATTTATTGTGTCAGTATTCATGTTATTAGTAATTGTAAGAATTTGTGCATCGTGGTCACTGTAACCTAGATTATTCGTTATTATTTCATATCTAGTTGTGGTTTTGTTAATTATAATTTGATCTATTGCTGTTTGTGATTTAAGAGTATTCCGTGTAGGTACGTTCACTGTAATATCTACTTGCTCTGATACGTTGTGTAGTCACAATCCACGTTTTGTCGGTCCTTGATACCGGTTGGTTGGCGGCAAAAGCCAGTCTGTATGTTTGTCCGTCCGTCCCTTCACGCGCCTTGTCCGACAATCCGTGTCGTGCGTCCAACTGTCTTGTACGTCCGTCAGGCTTACCCGTCACTCTTGTCCATCTGAGAACAACGCTGCCGGCTACACCATAGGCAGGATTTTCACCAAAATTGATGTTTACCATTCGATCTTTTTGATATTGCGTCCCATTGAATTTGAAACGCATATTTCGATTTTGGTTGGTACTTTGCACGAAATTGCCGAAAACGGGACCTACCCCATCTTTTACCGTTCTTTCTAGGCTCGAAGAAAAATTGGAGAAAAAATTTAGAGCCTTTTTTTGAGAAAATCATTGTTTAAAAATTCTAAAACTGACTACACGAAATAACCATATACCTAATACAGAGAACTGTTCTTCCAAAAACAAACACAACTATTTGAGAAAACTACTTGGCAACCCTCCCCCCGTACCTCTGGGAGCGCTGATCTATTCTCCCCTCCGCCGTTCAAATATTGGCAGTAGTGTCTGCTCCGTCAGAGACGCTCCCTCGAGGCGTTTAACAGAACAGGTAGCTTTGCTCCCTCCCCGCTCCGCTCAGCGTGTCTCTGCTCCCCTCTCCTCGCAGCACTCTAGGATGTACTGCTTGCTTCTCCATCTATTAAGTTCCACAGTATTGTCAACTCATTGGTGAGGTAGGATTCAATTGTGGGTGAAATTGATTTATCTCTCTTCAATGAAACCTCAGATATTTATGCTGTTTAAACACATAGCTTGAATTACTCGAAGGCGCACACTCATTGAGTTACATAGCCACATCAGCACCTCTCTGTCGCCGTCGGGTTTCTTGAGTCCGTCATGAGAATGACGCAATCAATATTATGCCGATGGTGGGCTTAATGGCAAGTGATATGGTGACAAATTAGCAAGAAAATGGAGACATCAGTTACACAAAGTCACAGGAAACGGGTGAATCTCGTTTGAATACGAAACGTGAATTTTTTAGTATACAAAACAGATTCGTACTCCGATACGAATTGCTCTGGTCACTGTAACTTTCACAGAGAGTGACCGTTTTAACCAAAAATATGGATGTTCTAAGGTAACGCATTAGCTGCTCCTCTAAAGAACACCCAACAATCCCAACAAAATTTGAGGAGCGTGTTGATTGACTGCATCGAGACAATCACAACTCATGACAAGGCGAAATCAAAGAGCTCAATGGTTCTGCACTTCCATTACTTCAGTGTAACATTTCAAAATTGGATGAATTCTTACACTTCTCCTGTTTCAGAAGCAATTACTTATCACCAATACTGATTTGTTGTTTATACATTTTGAAATCACTCTCGTTCAGTTCTTTATTTCTCACTAAGAAACTATGGATTGTCTTTAAATGACCCTAATACTTTAAAAAATATATTTTTGATTATAGATGTGCATGCAGTAAATTCAAAACTTTTCGGTAAGTGAAGTTTTTAGTTCGCCTTGCCCAATAAACATTGTGGCATGTCACAAATGCAACATGTACCAGAACACGCCTCTTATTTCCAGTTTGTATGCCTAAACGTAATTACAAATCTTCCAGTACGGTATCGCAATCACACAAACGCTCGCGCTCGGTGCGGTGGGCGTGCAAGCGCACTATGTGGCAACAGGGCGCGGCTGAACAGCTGAATGCCCATCGGTGCGAGGTAAACAGCGCGCTATTAAAACGTAATCGGACGAGGAGCGCAGCTAACAGCGCTCTTTGCGGCGGCGATTACAACTGCGCTGCGCGAGCACCCGGCGGCGCCTCTCCCCCTCCCCCTCCACCCGACTGGTCGCCCGCACCCGAACCGCAACACCAAAACAGTGCTCTGCGCGCGGTTTACTGACACACTTCCCTCTACTTACGATTCCCGCTCTTTTTTACACGTGCGAGATTAATTGTCGTGTCTGTGCGGCTTATCACCTTTTCGGTTCACTTCAATCGCATGGTCGCGACTCCTGGTTGGAACCGACACGCGAAATCAGTTCTCTCACGCTCATAAGCCGGTGATGCACTTGCAGGCTTCAGTCTTCTTACAATTCTGCGGATTTTTTTCCAAATATTCGGGAATTATCGAAGTTTATTTATGATGTATTTTCGTTTCTGTACACTTAATGTGTAACTACATCGCTCTGTCAATTTGGCTTCTGTACTTAAACCACAATTTCTCTCTGATGGCTGTTTTCCACACTTTACTGAAGCATTTCTTTCAATTTAACCTATCGAATGATTTCCGATTTACGACTACTGCTTTTGGCGCATAAAATGTTAATTCTAATATTTGTCGCCCTCTTAACACCTGGCTGCAACTGAAACACCAAATCGCATTCACGACGTCTACGCGTACGGTTCACGTTTCCTTCTAATTAATAATGCATTTTCTTTCTTTAGATACGCACTTCAACATAATTATATTCTGCATAAAATGTCCATTAACAAAAAGAATTCTCCTACTGCTAAATCCATACAGTTTGCTGGCATATTTCTATTTACAACCCACCTTTTCTATCGACTAATGATTAAATCATTACTTCTGGGAACAAAATTTCTTAGTATGCCCAGGATGTCCAGGTAGCGCGAAGCTAATTTTTCCAACAAATCTGAACGTAACCGATGACATAATATCCGTATACTTTATTACAGATACTATCTTACACAATAGGTAAAAGTATCTATCTGTGAAAGAATTTTTTACAATAAGCATTGCTAATCATTAGTATAAACGGATGTACCTGTAGAGTTCCTGTTCTTCAAATTAAATACAAGAACACTTGTCACCTTGACAAAATAGCGAATCATCAATCTATATACTTCTGGAATTTGCATTAATTAATCCACCGAACATGGCGTCACAGTAACGAAAGCAACTAAAAATAAATATCCGCGGAACACATGAAAACGACCGCAAGTAGAACGAAGTTCAAACTCCCGCGTAAGTTTGCGATTTTTGACAAAGATTTGTGTTCTTGTTTTGTTTTGTTTTTTGACAAAGGTTTGTACGCTTGCTGAATACGTGATTTTTCTACAATTTCGTACCAATTTTACTCCAAAAATATGACACCTAAATCATTGGTTCTTAGCGTTTTTCTTTCGATTGAAATAAATTTAAAGTATTCAATAAGAATTTCCAGAAATAGGCAACTTCCCTATTTTATTTACTAAAAAGCAATAATTTTCAGCACATCACATTTCATATTTTGTTTACCTCGTGCACAAATGACAAGAATTATGAATATATCAGATATTTCAATATGATTAACATAATGTTTGCTACCTTCATTCTATATCTCTCAGAAAATGTGCGATCTCGTTTTCTGTAAAGCTTTATGAGAACATTGTCAACGAAATCTTAGTTATCAATTCATTAAAAAAATCACTAATTAATTGTGCAATACACATTTCTTAATAAACACGGAAAGTCATGTCCATCATGCCCTGTTTTCCTCATGTTGAGATGGAAAGCTCATCGTAACACAATCTGGCATGCGAACAGATAGATGCTCCTGCCAGGACAAACTTACATACAACCGCAAATTACAGAGCAGTGACCACAATTAGAACCCTGCTGTTCGTGTCCCAACAGTGCGCCTCATGATCGCAAACCGCAAAACCACAACCCAAAATTGGTGGCCGCAAAAATGGAATGCCAAACTCTGTGCCGCTCACAACGGCGTGCCTTTTTGACCAATAACTGAACTACCACTATAATAATTTCGATAAAGTTGCAAATAGTAAGACAACTAGAAAATGAAACATAGAATCATCAAATGAGGTAACTGCAAAAAAACTTTTTGGTGAAATTACGACCATCTTTAGCATTGCTAAGATAAAGAAAAAATGTAACTACAAATACATCGACCTTGGCAATTTTCCTATTCAATTAATTGAAATATGATCAATAAATTAGATAAAGTACAAATTGAAATAGCAGTAATTATTCGTAATTCTTATAATTTACTATTGCTATTAATTATTTGTTATTTCTTCATTCACAGCACATTTCATAGCATTTCTTGCATAAAAAAATGTACGTACTCGATGGTCTTCTACGAGTTATATCATAGTTTAGTTGTAGTTTTATCTTCTCTGCATGTGCTTAAGATATCTCTATTAGCCACAGGTACATTTTTTTGCTTCAATAAAAGCATATACTGAGACTCCACCATATTTTTTTCTAATAATAGAACCATTGTATATCTCATAACCCTTTTTATTATTAAATGTAAGATGGCTAAATGATTTAGGGAATAATTGTCTATTTAGTTTTCAGGCAGTTTTAAGAGTTATTTATGCATCCAATGAAAATTCTTTTTAATAGCTATTGTATAAAAACATAGTTAAGGCTTGAAGGAATTAATGAAATATTCGTGAAATATTCTCTTACGTGTTTATTCCTGAACGATCTGTAAAAATACTCGTATAGTCCCTTGACTGAAAACGAGTTTATGTTAGGAGGAAACGAGTGGGCGTCAAAGTGTACAAGAGTGCATGTTCTCGCGTGAATGTCCTGCGTTCGTTACATGCACTACAAATATATCCATCTCAATATCAACAACTACTTGGTTGCCAAAAGTTGATTTCAGTAAGAGCAGAATAATACGCAAGACAAGTAAAAATATGGCAGCGACTTTTTCAGCATCCAGTGCAGTGATGCGCGGGTTACATTTTTCATTTCGCGAACCCCAACGCAGAGCCACGATCCTCGGGAGAGGCAGTCCTCAAGGAGAAGGACCTCATCAGCAGCCGCAGATATTTTCATCCTCCACCTACCCCCACTCCCACCACGAAGTCCTCCCCCCTCCTTCCCTTCTCCGCTTCCGTACTCCCGACATCGCACCATCGTTGAAACCCCTCCCGCGGCGCCCCGTCCCGATGCAGCCTGGCCCCTCCTCGGCCCCCGCCCTTATCTTTCCCCGCCCTTTCACCCTCTTTTTCACCCCGTGCCGCAGAACTCTCAGCAAACTTCTTTCAAGCGGCAAGGAAGGCTGGGCACAAAATACAGGAGGGTGTAGAAGAGGAAGGAAAGCAGAGAGAAAAGATTTTTGAGATCACCTCGGTTGCATGCTTGATGGGATGATGAATGGTTCTACGGGGGTTTGAGAAACTACGATGCGAACGAGGAATCAAGTACTCATGAAAATGAGGAAACAAATAGTAGAAACAAAAAATTAATCATCAAGGTTTCCTTCTATTTTCTCGTTGTGATTGAAGCTTAAGGTTACGAGCAACAGCAACTCAAGTTATAATAAGCGATCATTGCTTTGGTAGAATTCGCACAAAGGATAAAATAGAAATCTCTACCTAAGAAGAATATAGAATTGCGAGAATTTAATTAAGAGGGTCTTTTGGTGAGAATCAGGGATTGGAAACTAGCTTTTGTAAAATTATTATGATTTTTTTAAAACAGACTACAATATTTTTTTTCTCAAATAGTATATTAACACGTTGACGTTTCGACTCTAATTGGGGTCATTTTCAGCAAATCTCAGATCTAGATTTGTTAAAAAGACTAAGTAAAAACATTATAACAGTTAGCATTTTATTCAGAAATTATCAATATTATAAAAACCACGAGTCTATAAATGCGAACTTACTAACATCACCTGGACAACTGATTGTCCTCACCAACTGTTACTCACTCAAGATTTCAGTTAATACACAGAGGTACTTAAGTTATAAAAAATGAATATTTCACCCGTAAGTAAAATGTAGGAATCAAAATTTGCCTTCACTGTTGGCGAATGATACGCTACAGAAACACGCGCAGATTTTAGGAGTGTAACCTGGAAACTTGTGTCAGATGGCGTGATAGACACGGAAGCTGTGCCGAGTGTTAAATTGTGAAGCAAAACAGACCACGCGTCGCATGGAGCACGCAACAGAGATATGTATCTTGACTGGTTGATTTGTATTCCTATGCGCGTCAACTGCTAAAGTCATTAGTCTCGTAAGCGTAGTGCGTATTTTATCGCGCGAGGTGAATATAATCTTCCTCCGCTATATGGCCTGATCCGACGCCGATCTGCACGTCGATTTGAGGGTTTTCCCTACCAGATACCTCCCACCAGCGTGGCACCTCCCCAGCCAGGGCAGCTCTAAACTCCGGACCGATCTCCCGGTGTGGTATTGCGCTGCATTTTAGTATAAGGGTTTGTATGTAAGTTTGTATGTTTGTTTGTAAATATCGCGCGCGGACCCTGACCTGTTTGTTAGGGTACTGCTCCGACATTCGCCTGGTGTTCATCGGAGAAACCACAGAAAACTACCGATCAGATCAGCCAGCCCCATGAATTTTCCTACAGACTCGGGCTGAATTCGATCTAGCTAGTATGTAGTGCCGAACATCCTGGCACCATCAGTACCCAGATCTAGAACCTCTCTGTCAGGCGCACTGCAGTGACATCAATTGATGCCTAGAGGCACGTAACCCGGTAGAGATGTAGAGACATTCTTAGGAGTTAGCGGTGACTATTCAGCCGCGATGTTAGAACGAGAAAAAGAATGGAACAGGTGCTCTGCAGGGTGGCGCAACCTGGCGCTAGAGAGCGGAAGCGGCGCTGGGTGGGCGTGGCGCGGTGCACGAGGCGCGGCGCAGCGGTGGCGCGGGTTGCGAGAGATGAATAATCCAGGCAGAGGGCCTCCGGGGCGGTAAAAGGTTTACAGCGCCGCTCCAACTGGGTCACTGTTACGTCAGCGCTCGCTGTTACGCCGCCCGCCCTCCTTCCCCCGGAACCGGCGCCACACCCAGGGCCCTTCCGCCCACCGCCGCAGCCGCCGGTCAACAAGCGACGACGACGGATGAAAAGGGGCGTTCGGGTGGATATAATGAATGAATGAATGAATGAATGCCTTATTTTTTACGTGGCGAGACTCAGGCCAGGAGGCCTGCTCTTCCGCCTGACCGAGCAAATTTCGTAACGCTTCTTTCACCTACTAAGGGAGGAAGAAGGTTTTACTTGGACGACAAAACAGGCAATTTGAATTTAGTTCAGAGACTTCATTTAGGCTTGAGGATCTTTTACATGCAGTAAATCTACTAACATGAGACAGCCGGCTTTACTTCCCCTCCGAAGGAAGGCGTACGAAGGATTTTTTCGCTCTTAAAAATCCACGGCTTCGATCGGGATTGAACCCGCAAACTTGGGAATAACGGCCCGATACGATAACATTTACACCATCACCGCCATAATAGTAGTCAAGTGCTCGTTTTGGGGTAAGTGACCTTATTTTGAGTTCTTTGGATCTGTTTAAAACCACGAAATAGTATTTCTGTCATCTATCTTGAAATGTTAACACAACATTCAATGTGAAAGATTAAACCTAATCTGCATCCACCGATTGAACTATCAACACACTAAAGAAAAGAGTCATAAGTTGGCCCTAGCAAAGCCGCTGTTTCAAGTAGAAGCACCAAACTGATATATTTGACTCAAAATAAGACAATTGGCCTTACTGAAGGAAAGGGAGTAGTTAACTATGTTCAAAGAGATGTGAAGAACGCACTATCAGTGGCAGCGATAATTTGCTGCCTTATGAATTGTGACTCATGTTTCATGAAAAATAGTAAAAACTCGATGCACTTCCAAAAAAACAGATATGCCAATGCTTTCAGTATTATTTATACACGAATTATACTGTCAACGTATTCTTTTTGTTTGTGATCATGTCTTTCATTTCAATATTCTGACGTGCGTCATATCAATTTCTACAAGTGAAACATTAGAACTTAATTAAGAGTATTGCTTGAAATAATATGTTTGTGCTTTATTTTTATATGAAGATTCGGAGTTCACAATTACTTAAACATACTTATTCATTAAAATTCCAATAGCTTCTAACATAAATGCTGCACCCAAATACAATTATGTTCTTACAAGAAGATTACGATGAAAATAGCAACACTTTTCTTGAACTGACGCCAATCACATTGCTTGGGAATTCTGGGGGGGGAGCTGTAAGCAAATACTTCGCAAAGTGTCAGCAATGGTCACGATTGTTTGAAGTGCCAGGCGATCAAACCTTGTTACTTGACGCCCGGCATCCCAAATATTAGTATTCTGAAAACAATAACAACGGAATTTTCTTTTTCTCTTATTCCATCTAAATTCTTCCTTTCTCCCGCTTTCCTGAGTACCAAGTAACAATTTGTTGCCGGAATTCCGTGCTTCCGACGGGAGATTCCCAACTTGGCCGCGTAAAACACTCGTTGTGGGGCGCCTTCCGTCGACGGCCACGCGTCTTCCCTTCGCTCGCTCTTTGCTCCTTTTGCGCCTCCTCCCTTTCAGCGCCCAGCGGCCGCTCTCACCCCGCGCCGCTTCAGTCGATGAACCGGAGGGAAACAATGGCGCCTCTCCCATCTGGAGGTCCTGCCCGGGGACAGAAAAGCCTCATCGTAAACTCCCCACGGCTTGAAAAAGATATCGAAAAAAGCACCTCGTCCAACATGCCATCGTTTCTCTCCGATCTAGGTTGCACTGTAGACTTTATTTGGTATCGTAAAACTATATTTTTCGTGTACATAAGCACATGGCAATTAAAATTTCTTCTCTTCAGCATTATTTTAAAACAATTTTCTTTCGCTTGAACACACCCCTAATATTGGAATCACGATCGCAGTGGTGTTGTGGGCGAGCTTTATTTCCTTAATTTTGAAACCTTCTACGTATACATGAAATAACGGATACAGCGTTTAACGTTTGAACGAATACATTTATTCATCGTATACATCATGTTTAGCAGTTGAAATTAATTGTTTTATTTCTATAAGCCAGTTACGCTATACCATTTAGCTTCCTACAGGCAGCGCTATCTCACGTAATAAACTTCGCATTACTCAGCGCCGCCACAAAAATAGCGTCACGTGCTATCTGCCAGCAGTCTTCCCTTCCCGCGGCATTTCCCATCTCAGCTACCGAAACGAAGGAGCATCGGACGGAAAACAATGGCGCGGCGGCCCATCAGGGGGCCTTGGTGGCGCGGCCGCGGGCGGAGGGGCCTCGCCGAGCAAAGGGTTGCGAGCGGGCTTCGTAATGAACTCGCTCGTGTTTACTCGCTCGGGGCCTCCCCGCACCGAGCACATATCACGACACACAAAGCCCACCCGCCCGCGCCCGCCCGCCCGTCCCCGCCCGCGCCCCGCCCGCGCCCAGCCCGCGCCCGCCACCGCGCCCGTCACCGCTGCCGCCCCTGCGCCCGCCCCTGCGCCCGCCCCTGCGCCCGCCCCCGCGCCCGCCCCCACGCTCGCCCCCGCGCTCGCCCCCGCGCACGCCCCCGCGCACGCCCCCGCGCACGCTCGCCCCCCCCGCGCTCGCCCCCGCGCTCCCCCCCGCGCCCCCCCCCCCCGCGCTCGCCCCCGACCCCGACCCCGCGCCCCACCGCCCGCGCCGCTCAAGATGAAAGCGGATTGCCGCTGCGTTGATTGCGGCTCGTCAGGGCGTAATCGCACAGCACTCGCGTGTTTGAGACCTCAGACACCAATTTCATATCGCACACACGTTTTCCTTTGAGATCTTTATGCGAATGGGAGATTCGCTCTTCTCGCACCGAATCAATGCGGGATTGAGCGAGTTGAAAATATTACAGGCGGATATACGAAGGAAGGAAATGTCTTACCTATGTAAACGCACTCTACTTAAGCCTCTAAGAAGTAATGAGAACTGCTGGTGAATCGTGAGTTGTATTCGAAGAGTTGTTAGAATAGTGAATGACCATTTCAATTTATTTCAGACACGTGCAAGCAGAGACATAAAGTTGGTGGAGTAAAGAATTTTCCTGCAGATACTTCTCCGTGACATTGCGTTCTTTTTAGCAACAAATTCTCTGATTACTATTTTATTCAAAATGCCCGTGAAGTATCTAATTATTCATTATAGTTTTGACTATTGCAAACCATATTTTTCTATTATATTAATATCGTTCATGACGTTTCATGACCATAGCCATTGTTATGTTTGCATGTAATTGAGGTTTTGTAGTTTGTACGTTTATCGTAGCACATAATGTTGCTAAAGAGCAACGCTCAAAGGTTTGTTTTGTTACACAAATGTCCTCATGAAACATTAACAGTGGTCCAATAAAGTTAGGGTGAACTAGCAATGAAAAACTGGGTATATGCAGGCCCGGAACAAACGTTAGGTGAAGGCTGCGAATGCGTTGGTGGATCAACAACTGCGACAAATAAAACTATCAGTCAGCGTGTACGCGTGTTTGAGATGTGACCATGGAAAGAGTGTTTATGAGATATCACCGAGATCAGAATTTTAGTGGGAAGTGCTCACTGTTCACACTATTCTCGACAAACATTTTGATATGCTTACATTATGCTTACATTATGATATGCTCAAACGTTATTTCCAAAACACAAAGAAACTAAGAATGTTACTCGCTAGCAATTCCATCAGTATTGCCGACCAAAATGATATTTTTAACTATATTATGGAGATTAAACCAGAGGCTACTTTGCCACCTATTTTGTAAACGACAGTCATCTGAATGCGAATCTAAATCATCTCTTTGGAAACAATTTCTTTAAGGACACTAGCAAAAAAAGTTACGCTGAAAGAATTTTTTGGCGCTCAGGATCTCGTCCGTTATACGATTCTTCCAGAAGTTCGTACTGTAACAAAAGAACTGCTTGGGAAAATCTTCAGCCGCCTCAAGAACACAGCAAGAAGAAAACGTCCGGTAAAATTAATAGAAATCACTTGGGAGGATGGAGGCCCCCGAGAGCACACCATCTCTTTCGGTGTTTCGTCTAACAAGAAAAATTCCACGCCAATAGAGAACGTATATGTCACTGAAACTGTACAAAATCCCATGCTACCCTCAAGAGTGTCACGTTCCAATACCCTTGGCAGGACGAAAACCTTCAGGAGCTGACCATTCTTTTCGGTATTGCGTTGTAACGTAAAAAATGTGACACCAATAGAAAGGGTAGATAGTAAAAAAAAACTTGCCAGAAATGCCACGATACTGTCGATGGACACGTGCGTCAGAAACATTTTAGAAACCTGTGGTAGGTGATCTATCTGAGAAGGAATCGGGTCCAAAGATTCAAAATCCCATTTGGCAAATGAAAGCGCTAAACTGATTTTACCAAAATAGTGAGGGAGAAGGAAGGGAATGAGCTTTGCAACGGCATACGAAAGAATGAGATAAACGATAAGAAGATATTGGACGAGCAACTTGTGTGATTTGGCCCAGAGTTCATAAGCACGATACATGCAGTGTTGAAGTATGCGACACTGCATCTAGCACACAATTTTTCATCTCATGAACTAAACTATAAAAGTACCAGTAAACTCTGCTTTAACATGACTGCTCCGTAAAATTATAACTTGCCAAGAACTGCGATGACACCACTGTGGTTGGCGTGATTCGGTGACACGCGGATTGGAGGTGCCAACGACTTGCAATCGGCGACCGGCGCGAGCCCGTTCTAGCGCTCCGTATTGCGCTTAAATATTCCAAAATCATATCTCGGAACTCCAAAGTGCACATTCCACCGAACGGTCTCCAGACAACTCCTGCTGTCTCCTCTGCCGCTGACCGCCGTCCGTTCTTTGAAGTCAGCGGCCTGGGTCATGATGCTTCGCGCTGGTTTTAACGCAATGCGGTGGACGAGATCAAACAGTTTGTTATATCAGGGAATACAGAGGTTAATTCAGTCCAGTGAAAGCAGTATTGTGATTGTGACAAGCAACCATAAAGCAAGATTCTTATCCGATTCAAGACTGTTAAAAGACTGCTTATAAATATATCACTTGTTTTTTCTGCGTGTTAGAGCGATTGCGAAACCTTTACTTTTAATTCAGTTCATGCTAGCCACTTGTCGGCATGTTTCATAAAACCGAAAATTATCTTATAATTTGAGGTAGAGGATAGTCTACCTCTAACCCAGAGTTGCGCTGATCATACAAGGTTAAGAGTTGCTGGAGCCGAAGTAAGCAAAGCTCCATAATTGGGTAAGTTATTGAAATTTCGCTGGTGCATTGATTTCCGCGGCCTGACACCCAATAACCTCATTTCGGCAATACGTCATCCCGACGTGATATCCCTCCAGGGATCGCTACATATTCACCACTTATTCGATGAGAGGGTTCAAATATTCATATTTAAAATTAATTTAAAATACTATTTGTTAAAATTAATGTACCATTTGTTAATATTATTTTGCATTTTGTTAATAGTCATTTATTATTGGTTATATTAATTTAATATTTATTAATATTACTTAAGAAAAAAATGATCAATAAAATCAAAATAACTTTACAAGATTGAATGAGTCACCCAAAATCAATAGCAAGTTATCTTCTATTTAACAAGAAAGATCAACATTGAAACTTGATAGCAAATACGTTCTTTTCTGGAATAGGTTCGGGTCTGTTAGAATATATAAGGGTAAGGAATGGGTTTCGATGGAACTGTATATTAACAGTTGACTCATTTCTTATTGACGTTACTCCTGACTTCATTCCACATTTGAAGAAAGATCATATACCTTGCCCAAACGTTAGCATAACATGGAATTTAAAAACTTTTCACTTGCATTCCATTGTTACGTACACACGTTTGTTCGGCCGCATACTTGTGCGTACAAACAAACACATACACGCACGAATACACGCACTCACATTCAACCCAGAGTGAGATTTCCTTTTGCGTAGTAACTCGTCCTGAAAACCGCAAAATTCTTCATTCTCAACTCCTTTCCTTCTAAAGATTTCTTTCACATTTTATCATCACAAATCGCCACAATAATGTCAAAAAATTCAGATGTTGCGGCCCATGAAGAAACAAAATACAACGCATTCCCTGAAGTGGAATTAAATGTCATCTCATGACAAGAATCTCCAAGTTACATTTCAAAAGCTCTCGTGTGTCTGGTTTAGCATTTCGAAGAAAAAAACAAGTTTATCTGCAAGCTCCATTTACCTCAAAGACTCTCAAGTTGGAAGATGTTTTTCTCATTTCATATCAAGAGAACTACGTTGGAAATAGAAACCCATTACATTTTCCAACGACGACATTTTAAACTAAATTACTCTACGCATTCCCTCACTTCTGTATCCATCAGGCGAAATGAATTATGGAGACGTCAACTATGTACTATGATATGTGTGAGAGATTTATTGACGAGTGCTATTGTCAACTATTCTTAATAGCCCCAGTTTAATACATTTATGGTTAGTTAACATCTCTATTTCGAAGAGAGGATACGCATCAAATATGATTTGATAGTAGAAAATAAAATTATAGAATGGTTTAAATAATCTGTCATTCTGTGAGAAGTTTCGTTTCTTTCAGTTCACGTTCGTAGATAATAAACATTAGTTATTTCAAAAGAGTGCATGAATGAAATTCGTAGATTCTTGAAAGAAACACAGAAATCACACGAAATAAAGTTGTCCTTAAATTGAATAAAGCAAGTAATACTCTATTAAAACAGGCTCAAGAAATAGTTTGCAATTGTAAAAATGTTCTTTCTGTGTTCTGTTGAGAGAGTTGATCGTAAGGGCAATGACAGAAGAAAACCAAGGATCGTTTCCAAAAAAAAAATGTAAATAAACGGCACTCCTACGAAATTACGAAGTATACAGCGCTGACGGAAGCTCGAAACCGGGCCTTCTTCATAGTCTAACTCAACTCATTAAGCGTCCTCTCCACATGCCGATTCCTTTCAACCCACTCCATCTGGACGCATTCAGGCACGTCCCATCGCCTGCCGCTGTGCGTCTCCGCCAACGCCCCTCGCACCAAGTCACTTGCCACAGTCCTCCGTCGCACATTCATCCAGGTGACCCTTTCCGTTCCTCTTCAACCTCTCGTCTCCTCCTTCCGATAACTTGTTCTCCTTGCATCTCCCGACAACTCTCGCCTCAAGCCGACAACTTTCGCATCAACCCGATAACAACTTTCGCATCAACCCGATAACAACTTTCGCATCAACCCGATAACAACTTCCGCATCAACCCGATAACAACTTCCGCATCAACCCGTCAACTTCCGCATCAACCCGACAACTTCCGCATCAACCCGACAACTTCCGCATCAACCCGACAACTTCCGCATCAACCCGACAACTTCCGCATCAACCCGACAACATCCACCTCACATCAACCACAACTCCCATTTCCCCAACTGCTCCCGTTTTCCCCGACTCCTCCCCAGCCTCAGTCCAAGGATGCCCGCAGCAACTCCATAATTCCCGCGTCAAACCGACGACTATTGTCTTCTTCAGACAAATCGCATCTCGTTCTGACAACCTACGCTTCTCCTAGCAACTTGTGTCTGCTTCCCCATAACTTACATTGCCTTTCATTGTCACGCACTATCTCTGCCAGTTCTCATAATCCGCGCCTCTTTCTCCCTGTCTCCAAACGTTCTCGGCATTCCTCTATCTCCTCGTTTATCTCCATCGCACACGCTGCTCCACGCTTGTCACCATAACTGCTCCCGGTCCAGGAATTGAATAAATCTTTTGCATCTCGCGCGTCGCTGAGTTGGCGCGAGGCTGCTCCGCCCGGCGCCCACAAAGCTGCCGCCTCCGCCGCTGACTCCATGTTTTGCGCCGACACCGACACCGACGTTGGCGGCGGCGGCAGCGGCGGGGGCGGGGGCGGCGGGGCGGCAGCAACGGCGGCGGCGGTGACGACGGCGGCGTTGGCGGCGGCGGCGGCGGCGGCGGCGGTGGCGGCGGTGGCGGCGATGGTGGCGGTGGTGGCGGTGGCGATGGTGGCGGTGGCGGTGGTGGCGGTGGTGGCGGCGGTGGCGGTGGCGGCTGCGGTGGTGATGGTGGTGGCGGCTGCGGTGGTGATGGCGGTGGCGGCGGTGGTGGCGGCGGCGGCGGCGGCGGCGGTGGCGGTGGCGGCGGCGGCGGCGATGGTGGCGGTGGAAAAGCGAGATCCATCTGTCACGCCTTCCTCCCGCGGCAAGAGGATTGATGACTTGATGACCCTGCAGACTGCTTTATCCCGTTAGAGGCGATAAAAAATACACACGTTAATAAAACTTAGGCAGCGTTATACTCGTTTTCTTTAAAATTACGGGCTAGTAAAAAACTTCTAGAGGAAAACGGTGCTATAAGAAAATTTATAACCTCTTCCATTACTCGATCTAAGTTATAGTGATTGGTCGCACCTACAACTTAACTTAATTCTTGGCTTCTACAAAATCACATACTCACCTCATACCTAATGTACACTTAATAAAATAGTTCTTGTTCCTTGGTTTGATTGTAACATGTTTTACATTCTATTAGTCGTATTTTAAGCCAGTATTGACAATATTTTCAAATATTGAAGATACTTATATAATCGTGAAAGCTATTGTTCTTTCTGGTAAGTCTATCAAGACGTTTTAATGAGGACAAAATTTTTCAATAATAAAATATACGCACTGAATCGTACGTGGGTACACTTCATTTTCGTCTGTAGTGATCGTCAACACACAAATCCTTATTCTGAATTCTGGGCATTATAAATTGCTTTTACGTAAGTTAGTGTGGAGAATGTAATAATCATTCTGGAATAAGAATGGGCATATTTTGTGCATCCTGGAATAAGAATGGGCATATTTTGTGCATCCTATTGATTAGATAAGAGGTAAGATTCTTCTTTATGATAACACTTAGGTATCGAACTTTATTGCAATAACCCAGAACCCCCACATATGCCAATCAAGCAATGTCTCACCAGTCAGAGCGGCACTCAAAGGCTTCATTCGTGGGCACTGAATAGCTGAATGTGGCGAATGCAGAGAGCGGAATGCAATGCTCCGAGCACGAATGCTGGAATCCAATCACACGGCCTCTTCAGAAAGCTCCATCTCGAACTGATTTCCGTAGAGTTTGAGCGCTGAAGAGTTACGCACAATTCACACTATAGCAGAAACTTAGCAATTGACACTGTAGCAAGAACTACACTAAAAAACAAGAATATTTCACCATTGCAAATCATCTTGATACTTCACAATTATAGTCCTTTCCAAACGTCATTTCTATTGACATATATTAGTATCCTCAATCGTAAAAGCTTGCACACAAAAATCAAAATATTTTTTAATGAATATGTGCTTTTCCTTACGTCATTTCATGTAAAACTAAATCGAAGTCCATTTGCAGAACTTTTTTCAAGGACTGACTTTTTGTTTAAATATTTAGCACACGTACTTTACCATGTTAATAAGACTAAATAACTGCTGAACTTGGAATCGAATAACAAATGCGGTTACTTGTATACAGAGAAATTTCAGGTACTTTCATGGTATAAAAACTTAGAAACTGTTATCCGAAGAGACTTGAGAAGCTCTTATGGGCATAGGTTTAGTTTGTTTCCTTCAAATACAACGCGTAAACTTCCGCGGATTGGGCCTTGTCTACTTGAAAGCAGCAGCTAGCTGAGTAGTTCTGTGAGTAGAACTTGTGAAGTGTGATCTAGAAATACGTCAAAGGAATAATTTTGAGTAAGATCTACAGCGTGGTTCATTTGGAATTGCGCTGAAAAAAATTGTTCAACGAAAAACTCATCACTGTCATAAGTAACTTTATTGATAAAATACAAGCCTAGGCGTGATTTATTCTTTTAACTTGCCTTCCTTACTTGTTCTGCATAAATGAAACAAGTAAATACATCACGAACTCCAACACCATACATGTAGTAAAACATTGTAACATTTCATTATAATTTGTCGTCTGTCCAATGTACTGCATCCATGTAGTGTGTAACAGAATTTTCTCGACATCCATCAATTGTTCTGAGATAATGAGGAACGTTCATCAGAGGGAGTGGATACGTGCAGGCTCTTTAGAGGTTAGGAACGTATGACGGCGCACTTTAATCCCTCGTCATGCTGCATCGCTTATTGGGTTCGGCTGTCACTGCGTAACAGTGTTTAGATCATTCTCATAAAACATAAAAACAGACTATTGAGTGACAAGTGGGATACATTACGAAGCACAAAGAACATGAAAATGTCTGCCGTGTTTTGGAGGATAGGATTCGTGGGCACCACATTTCATCACCAACATTCACCATTTTAATATTAATGTTATTCTTTCTCCCCGTTCTGACAGATACGAATGCTGTATCATATTCCCGTCACATATGAAAAACTCAAAATTGTTTGGTTTCATTCTTATTTTGTCTACTTCACATTTGAATTTTCTTTTTCAGATGTGATAACCATAGCTGGTTTTATGTGGGGCATTAGCAGCGGTTCCCATTCGCCGTGACGTGCAATGTGCTTTCCTCTTTGGACGAGAGCGCAGTGAAAGCGCGGCTGTCAGCGCATCTGCCCCATGAAATGTGTTAGCGTTGAAACGTGAGCAGGTGGATGCGATGAAGGTTTTAGCGACAACTTAGTGGAGGTCATGTTTCCAACGCTGTTATCGGCGGAGCGATTCAAGGCTTCAACTGCAAATTCAATTTATCCTCAAACCATCAATAACGTGGCAATTAACAGACTTTTGGATCTTCATTATCTGTGTAACAACTGTCATGTTCCTTTATTTTCATGAGAAAGGACAAAAATGCGTACAACTTTTTTAAATTCACTATCTGTCAAAAACCTGTTGCAATGAAATTGTATTGAACGGAAAATAAAGTGGTGTTTAACATCAATTTAATTTATATCGTGTAAATATTATAGATGTGAATCAAGTTCAAATTCCAACACACTCTATACAGAGAGCATTCCAAAACGAATCAAACTCCAACGTTTACACATTCTATGTTGACAGTGATTGCATTACTACAAAGGCCACTGCAAAGTCGGTTAACCGTAAATGTCGATTTTGTACACAAATTGTTCATAGTCTGGTAATTTTGGAATACCATTTTCTGTCCAATTTCTTCTAAAATATTTAGTCTGCATATCCCCTTTTCTTTTGTCCATATTTCCCATATAAACTTCATTTAAATTTTTGAGAGAAAATGTTCCCTACATTGTTACCTAAAAATATGAACTTCCTTTTCCAGATTGTATTCAGTCGTAACTTGTTTTCCTTTAACTTTTTCTCAAAACCTGCATTCGGACGAGAATTTTCAATCTTATGTAAAATAATTGTGCGGTATGGCACGCATTTAAATCAGACTTTCACATCGCCTAATATTCACGAACCAAGCCGAATCAGTACCAAGCCGAAGTTGAAAGGTAATCGTGATAGATTCTCGAGCGGGTGTTTGGAGAGCAGAAATACGCAAAAGGATCGGTTCATCCCGGCGCTGGGAGCGACCTCCTCCCGTCGCCCGCCTCCGACGCCTTCCCAGCGTTCAAGAGATCGAATCTCCGCAACACTCGCTCCAGGAGCATCCTAGACGAAGCTCGACTCACGCGAAAGAAACTCACGCGCTATTTCGTTGCAATACGAAAATAAATAAAGAATAGCTATTTATAATACGAGTGGTAAAGTAACATTTTATTTTCATAGTAGGAAATGTGACACGAGGTGGATAGGCCAAGTAGTGCAATCCTACGAGCAAAATAAAATCACTTTTACTACGTGTGTTTTAGAAAGACTTACTGACTTTCCGTTTATTTCAATTCAAGTACACAAATCACTCAATGATTCAACATTAAGTATGATAGCATTAAGCATGATCAATATTAAGTACAATAGTTTCTCATGCGGTGGGTCTAAAGTATTTTTTCTTTGTTGAATTCACATCTTTAGCACTAGTGCTAAAAATTGAAATTTTAGTAAGCTATGTATCTCCTGAAAGAACCGCATTTACTGGTGTCTCTCTTAAAAAGTTGTTTACATAACTAAAGTAATAAAATGAGACTTTGAGGGTTGAATAAAATGTTGACATGCGAGGTAACTCTAGGGGGCGAATTTAGCATTTAGAAACGATTACGCCAAAGACACTTCCGTACGAGTTGCATAACTTACATTTTAGTATGAATGAATTGAAATTTACAAGTAATATATAATCTTGTAATTATTCTTGATATGCGAAACGGCAGCCATGTTGATCGCCTAAGTGTTTTGTTTACTTTGCTGTACCCAATTGTTTTACATGTTCATGCCTTCTTTGCGGTATCCGTACGGC